>PVJX010017887.1:0-37536 GCA_004027295.1 Dolichotis patagonum
GACTTCCTGGGGGTGAAGGGCGGGGCTATGGGCCCAAACAGACCTGGCCCAGATGCCGATCTCCAGGCAGTTCCTTGCGGATGAAGGGCGTGCTTACCAGTCCCAAAGAGTCTTGCTGAGATGCAGGTCTGCGCAGACTTTCGATCCAAACAGCCCAGGCCACTCTACGGGTCCGAGACTTTCGGGTCCCAAAGAGAAAGGCCGAGATGCTGCTTTCTGGGAGACTTCCAGTCCCAAAGAGTCGCGCCGAGATGCAGGTCTGCGCAGACTTTCGATCCAAACAGCCCAGGCCACTCTACAGGTCCGAGACTTTCGGGTCCCAAAGAGACAGCCCGAGATGCTGCTTTCTGGGAGACTTCCTGGGGGTGAAGCTGATCACAAGTTTTATTACTTGTGTATTAATTGGCTGTTTACAGATTTTGCCTCAATCACCAGATTACGAAATTCTTGAGAGCAAGAATGCATCAATTTGTTTTATCTGTATTCTCTATGGACATATCTTTCAAATGGATTGTTTTGCAAAAATGTTTCAAGGGATTCTGTTTTATGAATTTGACTATGATAAAATTTGGCATTACAATGAGTCAGCTCACAAATCTAATAAAAGAAAATGAATACTCTGAGAAACACTCTCATTTTTAAAGGCCACCTGTTGGCTAATTACTTTTTTCATAGGTGAAAATATATGGCATTATTCACTTGGCATAAAGGTTTTTAGTGCTGTATGCACCCATTGATGCTGCCCTTTCTTAGGGACTGACCATAACTTCAGTGTATAAACCCAAGTTTTAGCACAGTGCTAAAATGCAGAACTTCCCTTAAAAGAGGGAGATGGGATTATAATAGAGAAGTATTATTACATAAATTCTCAGAGTTAACTTTCTGGCAAGTGAAATGAGGGTATGTAAATGTCACATGATAATAAAATCAAACTGATGGTTTTTGATAACTGCTCTAGGGACTTTTGAAAGCAAGAAAATTAACCTAAACTTTTAAGGTGCGTCTTCTCACTAAAATTCTGGACTCTGGAGACAGATTTTGCTGGGCGTCTCTTTGCTCCAGTGCCGAGAATAGAAGAAACAGAGTTTAGCCTATGATGCCTCTAGTTATTTATCTTACAGGTATGACAACTCACAAAGGCCCAAATCACAACTCAGAACTCTAAACTTCTGTATAGTGTAGCTGTAGCAACCCCAGAAATGTAAAGGATATCCTTGTTTTGGTCTGACGGTTTGAGCGTTCAATCATTCTATCTATTCTTTGACAAATACCTAACAACACTCAGACAAAATCACAGCACTCAGACAAAATCACATACTGAAGTTGCCTACATTCCAGTTGATGAAAAAGCCATTTGCACAAATAGTAAGTTGAAACTAAGAGGTCCAGAGCAGAAGTACACAGCATGCTTCTCCTACGTGGGTCCTAGCTGTGAAATCCACAAATGAAATTGTTTTTTATATCCATTTTTTAAGTACTTGTAACCAGAGCCCAATACTCAGTACAGAAGGGAAGATGATCTGAACAGACAACTTTGAAAGGTGGCTCCTATGGCACAGACTTCTATTGTCCACCCTTTTGAGCTCCCCTATCTTTCCTGCAAAGCAAGATTATTTCCCTTGCCTTTGTAGTTAGGTGTGGCCATGTGATAGTCTTGCCTAATGGCTAAAAGGTTGAAGTGACAAGTGTTACTTGCAGACCAACAGCCACTTTCTTTCCTTGCTGCAGAGACTCGACAAAGGCTTTCTGATCCAGGCCGGTGATGGGCCAAATCTGGTCCTGTTATTGAAAATACAGCCTTACTGGAACATCCTCATTTAATTACCTACTATTTCTGTCTAATAGAATTGAAAAGCTGTAACAGAGATTGTACAGCCTATAAAACCTAAAACACTACCTACATGGCATAGAAAAAGTTTAGGGACTCCCGCTCAGATAGTTGTGATGGACTGCTGGCTACACGATTATTTGTACATCCCAATACCCATGTTTTTGTGAAACTGGACTCGGTTATATGACTTTCTTCAGCTAACATGATGTAGGCAAATCAGAAGCTTGATTATTGGGTCTGCCCTCTTGCTGTGATGTGAAGACTCTTGGCACAGCCTCCCAGAGGAGGAAGACCATGTGAGAGCTGTCTGGATTCCCCTGCCAAACCATTCCTTGGCCACTTTCCTGCTGAATGCAGCTGTGTGGGTGATCCCTGCCTCATCCTACAGAAAAGTCACTAAGCCAACTCTAAGAATCCTAAGAAGTTGCCAGTCACTATTATCTGGATCCACCAGGTTCTGAGGTTATAACGGGGCATATGATAGAGGACAGAGTAAAGGCTGGGTCCCTAAGTGATGATGTAGGATAGAGGACCCTCATAACAAACACTTGGCATGCAGAAAACAAGAAATAAATCTAGGATTATTATAGGCAGCACAGGCTAGCTGATACCATTATAGTATATATATCTGTAATAGAAGTAGGTTTCTAGCTAAAACCAAAAATATGAGGGCCTAGCTTAATCGCCATGAAGTAAAAATGACCACTGAAAGTGACAAAAATGAGGACTCTCATTTTGAAGTGTCAAAGCATTTATAAAACCTATTACCTGAGACTACTTGGGAGATAAAGCAAAAACTAAATAAATCTGTAGCTTTAGAAGATGAAGTTTGAAATCTTACAATGTATTATAAAGAAGAGATGAGTTCAGTAAAGAACTGGCCAGGTTGTAAATAAAAATGAAAGAGGGCCTGGAATTTAGCTCAGCGGCATAAATGCCTGTCTGGCAAGCATGAGGTCATGAGTTTGATCCCTGGTACCCAAAAGAGAGAGAGAGAGGGTGAAAGAGTGAGAGAGAGAGAGAGAGAGAGAGAGAGAGGAGAAGACAGAGAGAGGAGACACAGAGAGAGGAGACAGAGAGAGAGAGAGAAGAGACAGACAGAGAGACAATGAGAGAGAAAGAGAGAGAGAGAGAGAGAGAGAGAGAGAGAGAGAGAGAGAGAGAGAGAGAGAGAGATTCTAGAAACTTGGGACCTTGTTTTCCCTAAATTTATGTACAGAAATCCTAACCCTGCCAGATGATACTACAAGGAGGTGATCAGTGTCCTTATAAAAGAGGTCCAGGAAAGTCCCATGCTCCATCTGCCATGTGAGGATATAATCAAAAGACAGCCATATACCAGGAAGTGGGGCCTCGCTAGATACTCAATCTGCTGGTACCTTTATCTTAGACTTCCTAGACTCCAGAAGAGTTGAAGAAATAAATTCCTGCTGTGTATAAGCCACACAGTCTATGATTTTTTTTTACACTAGCCCACACAGACTAAGATAAAATGCCAAACGGCAAGAGATAAAACCAAAAGCTTCTGAACATGAAGGCAGATTAATATCCAGCGTTAAGACTGACTATAGGCATAATACTGTTAAAACTTTTTAACTGTTAAAGTGATTGACAACCAACTTCAGACTGAGGGTATACATTTACCAAAGAAGCTCTTTTAAATTCAGAAAGCAAGTAAGGAAGCAAAGAAATATGTTTTTAAAAGGACCAAGGATATGGTATATTTTCTGGAATCACATAGGTAAGAAGACTACTTTGTTTTCAAGAAATTACTACTGCCAAATATACTTACAGACCTACACTGATACAGAATGTTACTTGAGACTGAACACAAGTTTCAGGTGGCCAAGGAAGATCTCTTAGAGCAGTGGTGGAGAACTTATGGCACGTGTGCCACAGTGGACTGTTTATATCTCTGAAAGCGCTAAAGTGCTCGCCACCAGTTACAGAGGGTCAGTTCAGGAACCTGCAGAACAATGGTGTGAGCAGGGCTCAAAGACTAATTCTTGTTTGCAGGGTATAAGCCTATAGTGTATGCTCAGGAAAAATTCAGAATTGCTATCACATATGTTTTTCATTTTATTTCCTTTCCAGATTGGAGAGGTTATTATTGTTATCCTGCTCTGTAAAACAGCAGGGAGAGGAGGTGCAGATAAATTCATAGGTCTGGAGATCAAAAGAAGTCATACCATTCCCAACTGTTCCTTACAATTACTGGACTTCAATATGATACAGTGACTGCTTAGCACCAGGGAGGGTGGACAGAGATTTGCTCTATGTGTTGCAAAAAGATTGAATAAAATGGCTGATGGCCAAGGGATTATTTTGATGAGGGGGTGTCAAAGTCTATCATCACAGAATAGACTAGCCAGTCCTGCACAATGCCACCATTAGTCAGTTTTATTGTACTTTACTTTACACAAATACTATGTGCGTGTGTGTGTATGGATGGCTCTAGACAACACATAGTAAAACACTGGCTATTTTAACCACAAACATATCTGAAGCATCCTCTGAGTTTTGTCACTTAAATCTGTGTGGGAACACTTTGATCAGTAGGTTCTGTCTCACTTGTTATGACATAAGAAGGCTGAGGCCTAGGTCCCCCTGCCTTCTGCTTAATGCATTATTTTTAACTACAATCAAAACCAAGAAACCTTAAATGTATGTAGTGACAAGTAGGAAATAATGGAATGATTCCTGAAAGTCTATTCCATCTGTCCCTTTTAAAAATTAAGTTTATTGGTACAATTTACAAAATGATCATATTTATCACAGGAAGTTTGTACCTGTATATATCTTGATTTCTCTTTTTTCCCCAATCCCTCTCTTCCCTTCAACCCCTCTAACACATTTACAAAGCTTTGTTTCCATTTTATCCTTCTTTTATCATTTTTTCCCTATCCTCATTCTTCCTTCCCTAATTTCTCTTTCCTTCTGAACAATTTCTTCCTTTTTCACAGTATATATTGTATATTTTGGACCTTATTTATTCTTTCAGTTTCTCACACCAGAGAGAAAATATGATATTTACACATATGTGTCTGAATTATTTCACTTAAGAGTATGGTCTCAAGGTGCACCCATTTACCTAGAAATGTCTTAAGTTCATCCTTCTTTATGGGTGAGCAGTACTCCACTGCATACAAAACCCACATCTTTTATATCCAGTCACCAGTTGATTGGCATTTGGGTTGTTTCCAAGAGTTGGCTATTATAAACTGCTGCCATAAACATGGGTGTGCACAGAATACTGTAATATGATGGTTTTACTTTTTTTTTGAGAAGAAAATACTCAGAAGAGTAATAACTAGGTCAAATAGGACCTTGAATCCTAGTTTTTTGAGAAATTTCCACAGTGGTTTCATCAGTCTGCACTCCCACCAACAGTGGAGAAGGGTTCCTTTTTTTTTTTTTTCTTTTGGCAGTACTGGGGACCAAACTCATGACCTCATGCTTGCCAGGAAGGCGGCTCAGGCCATTAAACTAAATCCCAGGCCCAGAAAGGGTTCTTTTATCCCTACAGCCCTGCCAGTATTTGTCATTAGTTGATTTTTTGCTGATCATCATTCTTTCTGGGGAGTGGGAAGATGGTGGAATAATAAGTAGCAGAGTAAAAGCCTCTATGAGAGAAACAGTCCAGATGCTAGAATATAGCATAGTGTGCAAGATAAGAAGGAAGGAAGTAGGTCCCCTCAACCCAGGAAGAACCTAAAGTGAGAATTGAAGCCCACAGAGAGAATAAAAAAATAAAGAAAGAAGACGGCGGTAGCTGGTGGTGCTTTCACTGGAGCCGGACTCACTGTGCGAAAAGCTGTTGTTGTACTTTACTTTACACACAGTCACAGTAAAGGTGGTGGCTGGCAGGCCCAAAGACCTCCTCTCGGGGAGATATGGTGGCAGAGGGCAGCAGCGGGCTGGAGAACTGCACTGGCTAGTGGTGAGTGTAGGGGACTCAGTCCTCCTGTGGGAGTGGGTGATTGGCAGGGAGCCATTTTGGAGTTGGGCAAGATAAGCCCAGAGCCAGAACTGCGGCTGGCTTCATTTAGCCACTCCTAGGTTGGAGCAGAGTGGTGGTGGAAATTGCTTGGACTAAGTTCTGCCCCTGTACGCATTCCAATAGCCATCACTGAGGTTTCCCTAAAGCTATCCCCAACCAGCTCCACACCCCTGTGTGTACTATATGTGGTGAGGGTTCCCTGCTGTTAACCAGGGAGACAGCAGCCTGCCCTGCCCCTGCTCGCACTCTAGCAGCCATCGGTGACCCAAAGCAGGCTGGGAAAAGCAGCAAACAGCCCTACACCAGCATACCAATGGTCACCATCAGATATCCCTAGCCACCATGGGCTAGAAAAAGCACAAAGTCTTACTTTAGAGAAATTGCAGCCAACACAGGAAGCGCTGGGAACCCCACTACCCACTTGTCGGGAAGAAACCAGGAACATGACAAGAGGAAGAAGCAAGACAGTCTCTGGCCTCCAACCCAAGCAGTACTGGTCTAGGAGATATAAACACAGAAGAGATTGGGAGTTGCACACTTGAAGTTTCTGAAGCAACAGCAGCTGAAGTAAAGAAACAACTTCAAGAGGCTATAAAAGATACTAGAACAGAAACACCATCTCAGATAAAAGAAGAAATGAGAAACAAAAGAATTGCTAAGCACCTCTAAAGATGAAACAGATGGAAGAACAGAGGAGCATAGGAAAATGAGGGAAATCTTCAATGAAGAATATAAAAAAGACTTAGAATATATGAAACAGATTCAAAGAGATTACCATTAAAAACTCCATTGAAAGCTGGCAAAACTGCTTGAAAGAAACTAAAGATAAGACTATCAAACCTTGAAGACAAGTTTGCAGCTTGTGATCGCGAAAGGAAAGATTTGTTAAAAATAACAAGGAACTGGGAAGTAACAATACAAAGGCTACAAGATGACATGAAGAAGTATAATTTAAGAATAAAAAACTTGAGTGAAAAAGTAGGGCTAAACACAAATGAAATACAAAGGCTATTTACAGAAATAATTAAAGAAAACTTCCCAAGCATAGGAAAAGGAAATGATATTCAGATATGTGAGGCATACAGAACTCCAGCCAGCTATAACCAAAATAATCTACACCCAGACATAATAATAAAGACCCCAGAAATTCAACACAAGAACAGAATATGAAAAGCTGTCAGAGAAAAGAAACAGATCACCTATAAAGGAAAATGCATCAGAATCACAACAGACTTCTCAACACCAACTATCAAATCAAGAAGAGCTTGGAGTGAAGTATTCCAAGTCCAGAAAGAAAATAATCTCCAACTGAGACTGATGTACCCTGCAAAACTATCTTTCAAAATTAATAGAGAAACAAGACATTTTCATGACAAAGAACAACTTAAGGAGTTCATGAACACCAAACCAACCCTATAGAGAATAATGAAGGACATTCTAGACAGAGAGAAAAAAACCATGGTTTCAGGAACTTTGGCAGAGGGGGCTCACTGAATGGGGCAGACAGTGGAATGAAGGGTAAAAGTAAGCAATCGAAGGCAGAAAAATGGCATGGCAGAGATGAGGCAGAGAAGGTTGGCCATAATCATTAATGATGGCCTCAATTCACCAATAAAAAGAAACACAGGCAGAGTGGATCAGGAAATAGGGCCCATCAATATGATTTATATAAGAAATATATTTAACCTGAAAGGGGGTTTATAGACTGAAAGCTAAAGATGAGAAAACATTGCTCTATGTGACAGGGAACCAGCAAAAAGAGGGGGTAGCTTGTCCATCAGCTGCAGATTGGTTAGAAAGCCATGACACTTTTATACAATGGAAAGCTACTCAGCTATAAAGAAAGATAATCTTGAAGCTCTTGTAGGTAAATGGATACAACTTGAGATCATGCTCAGGGGTAAAAAGCTTCAGAGTCACTTAGACGAATAGCAGGTTGCCTCCCTAATCTAAAAACTGAAGGAGTTAGTGGGATTCAAAATGCACAATACATCCTGTGAAAGTGAAAGGGGAGGAACTGTATAAAAAGGGAAGGCAGTGGCCATTGTTAACCTATTATCATGATTTGAAACCCATATTGCTTTCATTATTTTGTTTAGTTTGGTTTTATTCTGTTTCAGTTTGTCTACTTGTATTAGATTTGATGGCATGGACAGCTATTCCAAAGATAGCAGGATATATTATGGTAACCATTTTTGATTTGCTATTAGCTTGATTTGAAGCCCTGTATTGCTTTCATTGTTTTGACTGATTTTATTCTATTCTGTTTTGTTTGATAGTATCAAGTCTGATGGTATAGGCACCTACTTTGAAGACAATAAGATGCACTACAATACCCATTGTGGTTTTACTATTATCTTCTTTTGAAGTCCTATAATGTCTCCATTGTTTTGTTTTTATTGGCTTTGTTCTGTACTGATTTGTTCGATTTTATTATGCCTGATGATACGAGCAATTCTTTTGATGATAACAAGAGGCATTAAGGTAGCCATTATTGATCTCCTTGTATTTTGTTTTTAAGTCATGTACCATGTTTGTCCTTTGGTTTTGATTGACTCTATTTTGTTTTGTCTCTTTTGGTTTTATTCTCTTCAAAATAAAAAAAATCATTCTTTTTGGGTTGAGATGGAATCTCACCATTGTTTTAATTTTAATCTCTCAAATAACCAGGTATGGTAAACATTTTCTCATGTACCTACTTGATGTCTGTATTTCTTCATCTGAGAAATGTGTATTCATCTCAGATATGCATTTTTGGATTGGGTCTTGTAATTTTGGGGTTAGATCTTTTTTTAACACTTTGTATGTTCTAGATATTAGTCCTCTGAGGGAAAAACTGGCTAAAATGTTTTTCACAATGTGTGGGTTGTGTTTGCACTCTGTTGATGATTTCTTTTGCTGTGCAAAGCTTGTTAATAGGATGAGATCCCCGTTGTTGATTCTTTGTATTATTTCCCATGCAATTGAGGTTTGTTCATGAAATCTTTGCCTATACCTATACCTTCAAGAGTTTTGCCACTTCTCTCTTCCAGTAGATTTTTCTCTTTTAATATTTAGAGCTTTGATCCAATTCAATTTTAGTTTAGTGCATGGTGATGGACATGGGAGTAATTTTAGTTTTTGGCATGTGGAAAGCCAGTTTTTCTAGCACCATTTATTAAAGAGCCAATCTTTCTTCCAGTGAATATGGTTAGCCCTTTGGTCAAACAATAGCTGGCTGAGTGTGTTTGGAGTTGTTTCTGCATCATCTAATCTGCTCCACTGATCCTCAGGTCTGGTTTTTTTTTTTTTCCCAGTATCATGCTGTTTTTATAACAGTAGCTTTGTAGAATTTTCTAGTCTGGGATTGCGATGCCCCTTGAACTGCCTTTGATATTGAGAATGGTTTTTGGTTTTCTAGGTCTTTTCTGGTTCCAAATGAGTATTAGGAACGTTGTCTCTAGTTCTTTGAAGTAGACCGATGATATTTTTATTGGGACTGCATTAAATCTGTATAATAATTTTAGGAGTATGCCCATTTTCAGCATGTTGGCTCTTCTTAAGAGCAAGGAATATGTTTTTATTTTCTGATATCATCATTGATCTGTTTTTTCAGAGTACTATAATTTTCAATGTATAGATCTTTTACTTCCTATGTTAGATTGACTCTTTCATGTGTTATTTTTTTGGACACTATTGGGCAAGGTGTGGTTTCCCTAATATCACTTTCAGTGAGTTTGTTGTTTGTACAGAAAGGCTACTAATTTTTGAGTGTTGACTTTGTATCCAATTATATTAGTGAATCTAGTTAAGTCTACAAGTCTTTTGGTGGAGTTTTTGGGGTCTTCTATGCAACGTATCATGTTACCTGCAAATAATGATAATTTAACTTCTTCCTTTCCTACTCTTATTCATTTCTTTTTTCTTGTCTAATTGCTCTAATCTTTCCAAGACTGTATTGAGTAGGAGTGTTGATAGTGGAATCCTTGTCTTGTTCTTGATTTTAGAGTGAAAGCTTTGAGTCTTTGATCATTTAGTATGATGTTGTTATTGGTTTGCTATAGATGGCTTTTATCAGGTTGAGGTAAAGATCATCTATTTTAATTTTCTGTAGTATTTTTTTGTTTTTGTAAATCATGAATGGCTGTTGGACTTTGTCAAATGTTTTTTCTGTGTCTACTGAAATTGTGATTTTTGTCTTCTGCTTTGTTAATATGGTGTACTACATTTATTGATTTGTGTTGAACCATCCCTGCATCCTTGAGATAAATCCTATTTGATCATGGTATATAATCTTCTTGCTGATTTGTTGCATCATGTTTGCCAGTATTTTATTGAGGATTTTTGTGACTATGTTCATTAAGGAGACTGGCCTATAATTTTATCTTTTGGTTGAGTCCTTATCTGATTTTAGTAGCAGGGTAATACTTGCTTCTAGGAATGACTTTTGCAATATTGCTTCCCTTTTACTAAAGAGTTTCAGCATTAATGACATTAGATCTTCTCTAAAGTTTTTTGTAAAATTCAACAGTGAATCCATTAGGATTTAGGCATTTGTTGTTGTTGTTATTGCTAAGTTTTAATTAGGTTTCAATTTCATTAACTTATATTTAACTTAAGCATTTACTTAAGCATATTCTATGGGCTAGTGTGTGGTCTATTTTGGAGATATCCCACGCAATTGAGAAGAATGTGTATTCTGATGTTGTGGGGAGGAACACTCTGTAGACAACCACTAAGTCCATTTGTTCACAGGTTTGTTTTAGTTCTGATATTTCTTTGCTGATCTTTTTGATTAGTTGATCTACCTATTTGTGAAAGCAGGGTATTAAGGTTCCTCCATTATAACTGTCTTAGCGCTAATTTTACTTTTTCATATCCACTAATGTTTGTTTTATGTAGTTGAGTACATCAATATTTGGTGCATATATATGATTGGTATCTCTCCGTCTTGGAGTTTTCACTTAACAAATATGTAGTGATCTTCTTTGTCTCTTTTGATCAGTCTTGGCTTGAAGTTCATATTGTCTGCAAATAGAATAGCTACCCTTGCTTTTTTCTGGTTTCCAGTCACATAGAGTATTGTTATTATTTTCTATCCTTTGACTTTCAGTTTATAAATTTCTTTTTGAGTTAAATGTGTCTCTTATATGCACTATATTGTTGGATCTTGCCTTTTGATCCATTCTGCTGGTCTTTTTCTTTTGCTTGGTGAATTTAGGCCACTTACATTGATAGTTATAACTGATATGTATTGGCTTATCCTTCTCATATTATTTTCCTTTTGTTGGTTTCATGTTTCCCCTGTATTTAATTGTTTGCCCTGCCTCATGGCTTCTTTCTATTGGTATTCTTGCAATCTCTTTCTAAAATATACTTCAGAGCAATTTGGAGAGCTGGTTTGTTGGTCATTAATTTCTTCAGTTGTTCTTTGTCATGGAAGTATATTATTTCTCCATTGATTTTATAGGATAGTTTTGTGTGGTACATCACTCTGGGTTGCAGGCTGTTTTCTTTAGAGCTTGAAATACCTTATTTCAAGCTCTTTTGAGAGTTTGTGTTGAGAAGTGCTGTGATTTTGATGGGCTTTCCTTTATAAGTGATTTGTTTCTTTTCTCTAACAGCTTTTAATATTCTGTTCTTGTACTGAATTTCTGGAATATTGATTATTATATACCTTGGTGTAGCTTTATTTTGGTCCTGGTTATTTGGGGTTCTATATGCTTCACTTATTTCAAGGTCAAATTCTTTTGGGAAGTTTTCTGTCATTCTGTGAATTCTGTAAAAAAAACCTTCTGTAAGTAGGTTTTTTATAGCATTTGCACTATCTCTGGCTTTCTTGTTGACTCCAATTAATGTTAAGTTGTTCTTATTTGCTTCATTTTGTAGAAGTAGGATTGATTTTTCATGGCCTCTTGCTATTTTTAAAATCTTTCTTTTTGTAGTTGATAGACACAATCTTGCCTTCCAGATCTGATATACTGTCATTCCTTTCATTGCATGTATTTTTAATGTTGTTTTTAATCTCCTCGAATCTGTTTGCATCTGTTTCATGGATTTCATTTCTTTCCAATGTTGAGTATTCATGGTTTGCATTATTTCCTAAGCTCATCTATTTTTTAAATCTGTCTCTATTCTAATGCTTTTCATTTTGATTGTAATTTCTTTTTTTACCTGAGAAATTATTTTTTCTGCAGCCTCATCCATTTGTTTTTTCACTTCTGCTGCTATCATTTCAGAAAGTTCCAGTGAGTGGCTTCTGATTTCCTCTATTTCGTTGTGCACTGGACTTGTCCTGGGTGGGCTGGAGGTCTGAGGTTGCATTTTGTTTCTTTGTCTTGTCAATTTTTATTTTATTTTGTTTTCTGTGTTAATTCTCATAGATTTCTCATGTTAGACAGCTTTATTAGTAGTATTGAGGCTTTCTTAGAAAATGTCTATTCCTCAGAGATGTCTTCTAGGGGTAGGTAGTTCTTGGCTTTTGTGTCTATCCCAAGAACACACCTTCTCAATTTATTACAGATGAGAAGTTGTTATTTGGCACAACGCTCAGTCCTTTGGTACACTATGGTGATGGTTATGACCCCAGATAATCAGTGTTGTTATACAAAAGAGAAAAACTGATTATAACAGGTATAATGTCCTGGCTAAAGTAGTACTGTTAGAATAATGATAGCACCAAGCACAGCCTAGCTACTGACAAACTGTGGTAACTATTAACTTGATATCTTTAACCACAGCAGCAAATTCTACAGTTATAGAACAAAAATCAACATATACCAGGAACTTATATGCAATGATTTACCCCTTAGTAGAGTGATTTTACCTGGTGGCAGGTGTATAAGAGAGCTGGGGACAAAATGGAGAGACGAATGAAGAGAAATACAGAAGATGCAAGGCTGGAGGGCAAAGGATGACTACCCAAGTTTTGGGATTGGAGAATATAGGTGAGAAAGAATGTAAGACACAGTGAAAGAATACTGAAGCAAACCAGAAGGAGAAAAGACAATGTTCACTCACATGAAAATATAAAATCAAGGGAGATGATTGGGAAAAGAAAGAGAAGAGAAAAATACAAAAAGGAAGAAATATAAATAGTAAAAAACCAAACATGCAAAAACAATCCCAACCAGACAGAAAAATAAAAATAATCAACTAAACAATAAAAAAATTCCTCTGGTTTCCATAGTTCTGTGATAGTGTCCAAGTTGGACCCCAGAAATGTGCTGTGTAATATTTAAGCTGACCATTCCTCCAATTTTCGCCAATTTTCTTCTCACCTGGGCTGAAATGGCAGGTGAATGATCATCACCATAGTCTAGTACCAAAGTACCAATGGCAATCCCCATTACAGTATACCTTGCTAGGTCTTTTTTCTTGTCTACTTCAACTTTTTCTTGTACTCAACTCAACTTTATCCCACTTCAAATTTTCCCTTCCTTTTCTTTCTTTTTTTTTTTTTTTTTGTACTGGGGTTCGAACTCATGACCTTGTGCTTGCCAATTCACTTGCTTTCTTAGTGGGAGAGTCTATTCATCTATTTTTCTTATTCCTAACCTATCCTATCTACAGCTCAAACTGTCCATTAAGTGTTTTCTGAAAGATAACTTTATCCTTTCAGAAGAATTCTATTTTCTAAAATGATGACTACTTTTCTCTTTCTTTACTACTTTTGAAAATTTCAGTAGACAATATAATACTTATTTTGTGCTGAGAATTGACGCATCTAAAATGATCTGAAGACATGTTAATTAGGCGGTTTTTTTGTTTAGCTGACTTTTAATTAAAATTTAAGTTTTCATAAAAAAAGTTGCCCCCTATTTGGGAAGTTTAAACTTTACTGAATATATCTCTGTGTACATAATTCATAAAAGAACACTTCAAGTAGCAAAACCAGATGATACAAGAATTCTAGACTTACTCTCTGAAGGGAGGGAAGAAGAGATTTCCACGCATGCTAAGGGACTGACCTCTTTCTGGCAGAGCCAGGACCAAGATGAGATGTAGCCTGGTCTCAACCATAGTCTTTCTGGTATACATACTGCAGGGCCTTCTCTGGGTTGGACTCCATGTTTTAGTAAGCGCATTGGTAGTAGTTATGGACAATGACCTGAGGGTGTAGATGCTGAGATGGAGAGGCCCTTTTAGAGAATACTGATAAAATCTGGGATCAGAATGATGAAGCAAAAGGTTGAAAGGGACTCTGGTGAGTGAAAAGGGACAGATTCCAGAGACATTCCTGGGGTATCTCTAATAGAACCTGGTTATTTCCTAGATGTGTGAGGGAAGAGAGAAATGGAAGGCATGGGGATGGCAGGAGAAAGAAGCTAGACTTAGCAACTAGATGGTCCTGGGTTTGAATCCCAGCACAAGATCACTTCTTTGAGCTTTAGATAGCATCTAATTTTAAGGAATGTCATATAGGGATTAATGATAATATCTTTGGAATTCTTGAGATAAACATGCATTCGGTACAAATCTGTATCAATATTACTTAAGGCTTTTGTACTGGGAAATAGTGGTGATGTTAAATAAAGCAGAGATTCTAGGAAAAGTTGGTTTGGTGTCCAGGAGATGAAATGAGATGGTTGTAGGTTCTTCATGATGAGATGCTTGCTGGGTAGCTGGAAACTGGAGCATAGGAGGAATACAAGAGGCAAAGAGAAATAACTGAGAATGATTAGGTGATAGACAGTAGCTAAAGCTATGAGACGAATTAGATCTCCCAGAGAAAATAAGAGAGATAAATTTCTAAGATGCTAAAACAGAAAAGGTTGGACGGGGATGAAAGAAGAACAGATATTCTGGATGTAATTTTCCCCTCTATGTACTTTTTGAAAAATACTGAAGAGAAATCCTTACTCATGAGTATCTTTGGAAACAGCTGTAACTCTGCCAAAACAAACTATAAACACATGGCGAACTCTAGACCTGGGCACTTGGCAGACATTCAGAAGTGGGTGCCGACTTGCTGCTAATTGTTTTGGACCTGGTATGGGGATAGGGAAGGTAAGCAAAGTAAGCAAGAAGCCAAAAATACCTGTACCACATCTTTTCTGAATCTGATATTCATTTAGATTGACATGCTTTTTCCATGTGAAAACTCCTGCATGAAGGCTAAAGATAGCTCTGAAAATTACTACCTGGTGCATTAAGCATTGGTGCTGAGGGTTACCTTCAGGTGATGTGCACCAAAGGACCAAGTGCATATTTGTCTCCTGGTTCATCAAAGCAATTAACAAAATATCTCGTGATATTCTTATAGACAAGAAATACCTTATGCAATTTAGTTGAAATGTATTTTTACATGCATTTTTAAAATTTGGAACGGTGAACTACATTCTAGCTCACCATTGGTGGACGATACAGTTTGGTTTGTTCCTGGATCACTGAACCCCAGTATGAGGGAAGTATTCAGTTATTTCCCACTTCATGGAGGCCATGGACTTGTCTTGTTCAATAACTTAATTACTTGGATGAATATGTAAAATGCATGCACACCACATCTATAAATGACTTACAACTACCACAGATATTAATATACTAGATGGCAGCATTATGATTTTTTTAAACAGTAATAGTGGACTAGGTCAGTAGCAATAAGACTTGATTGGGGGGACAGTAAATATAAAGTCCTGTCAGTGGGTTAAAAAGTTAACTGTATAGCAAGTCATATGATAAAGATTTTGGGGACATGGTTGACCACAAGTTTAATAATAACAAATGGTCTGAATGTTATTAAAATGATAACTCAGTCTTCTACTTTATTGATGGATGTATAGGGAGGTAATAGGTGGTTAGAACACATTTTGGAGTACTGTGTGTAATACCAGCTGCCAGATTTTTAAAAGGGAACATAACACACTGGTATGTTCAGACAAGGATAACTGCAGTGATGGGTCTGTAAATCACACTCACTAAAACAATGATTCAAGGAACCAAAAATGTTTGGCCTGGATAAGGGAACACTTACAAGACAATGTGGAAGCTGCAATCAGAAAACCACAATATGGCCATATTGAAGGGGTACTCAGTAACATGTGCTGCCCTAGAGGGCGAGATAAGGATCCGCGAGTGGATGGCATCGAGAGTTTTCAATTAAATTAGGAAGAAAGCTTGGTATAGTCATGACTGGAATATGCCATGACTGTGACACTGGGGCCTTATGAGATGACTGAGGTCATAGAAGGGGAAATTAGAAAACTTTTTTTGGAACCTATGCTTTGATGACCTTTCAGGGAGCAGTACCTGTAGCCACAGCAGGACTTCAGAGGACAAGTGACCCCAGCTTGTTGTAAGAAAAAACAAGACTAGGTGATATGTGAGCAGCTTCAAGTGCCAGCCTGCTGTGCTTAACTGTAAGGCACCTACCTTTTAAACTTTTCAAACCTCACACTTCTCATCATGAAAATTATTGCCCTGATGATCTTAGACTCTTAGTCTTAGACTCCCTATCTTGGGGCCTGGCATCTGCAATTCTAGCACTTGGGAGGCTGATGCAGAAGGACTGCAATGAGTTCAAGACCAGCCTTGGTACATGGTACATGGTACGTGGTACCTTGGTACATGGCTAGATGGTAAATTCAAGGGCAGCCTGAACTATGTAGCAAGAACCTGTCTTAAAAATGAAACAAAACAAACAAAGCCTTTCTATCTTGGGACTTACTACTTTACTTACTATTTGAGACTTAACTTTACTGTTTACTCATGTCCATGAAGGTAAAAATTACACCTATTTATGACAAAGTGTTTGGCACTTAACAGTTCCTCAGTAAAATTTTTTTTGAAAAAATGAATCAGTGATTGGAGACTGTATGTGAAAGCACTTCATAATTACTCTGGCTCTATGTAAACATGAACTATCACTCTCCACCCTTCCATTCCCACATATTCCCATAATACTTCTGTTCAGGTCAAACACCAACAATTTGCTGGAACTTTTTAGAAGGGAATTCTTGTGTAAAGGGATAATTTTAGTTCTTTTTTATTTTTTGATTCACATTGAGTATTCTGTTTTGCCATTTCAATGGCTCAGAAATTACTTTTTATAAACAATTCAATGACTTTCATGGCTCTTAAGAGAACTAAAATTCTTGAGAGGACCCACGGGGTCTAGATAAGTTTGGTTTCTACTTGCCTCACAGGCTTCCCTCTTCCTTCTTCCAGCACTACAGTCTCGCAGGCATCTAGATCCCTAACAGGACCATGCTTTCACTCCAGTCATGAAGCTTTAGACATGTTGCTTGTTCGGCCTAAAATCTCCTTCCCTCTTGTCTAATTTGTGCCTATACATTCTTGAAGGTACTGATGGAAAATCCTCACCTAGAGACATACTCCCTGGCCTCTCAAACCATCCATGTGTCCTCTTCTGGAAAATCTACTTCCTTCCTAGCTCCTGTTAAGAGTTTCACAAAATAAAAGTCTCCATGTGACTTTTGTCACATATGACTTTTGTCACAATGTCCTCTACATATAAAGTTCACAGGGGCTAGGGCTGTGTTCTGGTTTTTTTCAGTGCATTTTATGTAGTTCAAGTATCATTTAATGTTTGGCACATATTAAAAACTCAGTTAATTATTTGATAATTTACAATTTATTTATTTGTACTGAGAATTGAACTCACAACCTAGTGCTTGCCAGGCAGGAGCTGTGCCACTGAGCTATATCCCTGGCCTAGTATTCAATAATTTAAAGAGTGAAGCAAATTTTATAATGCTTTTGTTAGTTAAATGGTAACTTCTACGTGCTCTTTGTACCTTGTTTTGAGTTCTTCTTTTCTTTTTGGTATTTATTTGATGGTATTTATTTTTAGCTTTTGAATTTTAATGTTTGTATTGCTTTATGTTATACATTTCCTTTTCCCATATCACTTAACTGTAAAAAAAATAAGGTTTCTATCAAGAATCCGACAGGATTTTAAACTACTGTGTAATGGGATTGAAAATATGACTTGAAATCATCAGCATGAACTAGTTTCTTATGCCATATTTACTGAGACCCTCAAGATCCCTGTCCCCTAAAGTCAAGTTACCACCCACTATCAAATTATGGAAATGAGTGCCAGTTGCCAATTTCAGGTCTCTGGCTGAATAATTGTGAGTTGTCTTCTAACCAGGTGTGAGTCAGGAGCACAACCCTAGAACACCATCCTACACCAATTTTACAGCTAGAATTTTATGGCATGCTATGAGATCTTGGTAAGTCTTAGTCCAAAGGCTATTTCTCTGTGAGGTTATAAAACTATTTCTGCAGTCTCTCACATACCCAATTTCAAAATTATACAATATTAAACTGTTCTAGTTACAAAACTAAGCCCAGGGACATATGTAGTAGGACTGTCAAAAGCTAGAGGAGTTTTTTTTCCTTGCAGTATAATGGAGATTTTTATGGTGTTTTAATTCTGCTTGTTTAGGCTAGCTTTGAAACTCACATCCCATTCCAAGGACCCGGGGCTGAGGGCAGAATCCTAGAAGACAAACCTCCTCCCACTGAGGACTGGTCTTCCCTCAGGGACACAGCTCTCTTCTCTCCTAGTGATTTATATGCCTGGGGTGCTGCAGGGCTGTCAGTGAGAGCCTGAAACCCATCTTCCTCCTGAGGAGGACTACATCCCACTCTGCAGGACATATGGTGCACAGCTCCTAAGAGATTAATGGGAATATGAGCCTTTCCTATGTCCTCTGACCATGGAGGGTAAGGGTGTTGGATAGAGCACTTCACCTCAGCTTTGAAGCAGCCCTGACTACAAAGGTCTGAGATTTAGAGTGAATAGGAGCCCCCAAAATATAGTTCGGCAGGCGGGATGCCGATTGTATCGAATTCCCTAGTCATCTGAGCAAGATTTCAAAACCCTTCAAACTGATGCAGGGGAGTTCTGGAACCCTGAGAAGCATGCATATTTATTTGTAAATTGACAAGATCAGGAATGTCTCTTGAGTCTGCACAGACTCCATGTTCATCAAACAAGGACTGCTGATGGAAAGCACACCCTACATAGAGTGGCCATTACAGATGCAGGCATCCAGCTGCGCGTGCCCTGCAGGTTGCTCAGCCATTCTTTTCTGTCCCTTGCCAGATCTTTTTTCTGCTTCCAGTTACTGCTCTCCTCAGGCCCCTGCCTCTTTCCCTATCTCTCAGCAGATCACCCACTCCACACTTCAAAAACTCAAGGAATCCACAACCAATTCTCTTCATCTCCAAGCTCTACCCCTCTGCATGTCTCCATTTGTGCCTGTGCCCATCCTTGGTGCTTTGCCCTGCAAGAGAAGCACGGATGGCCCTTTTTTGAAGTTCAATTCCTCTGCCTGGGCTTTGGGTTTGCCTCTCTGGGCCCTTTCCCTCTCACATTTTCCACTTGCCTTGCCTGGCTCCTCTTCCATGGTGTGTGTGTGTGTGTGTGTGTGTGTGTGTGTGTGTGTGTGTGTGTTTCTTCCTCACTGAACCTATTTTCATGTGGCCAGTTCCTTGAGAACAATTCTCACTTGCTCCTCTGTTCTCTAACTTCTGTGCACCCTGAACTCTTCCTAACTATAGTCTTGCTTGGCCTTTCTCTAGAGGTTTTCATTCTGTAATCACTCTCCTTCCAGGGGCTTTTCTGTCACCTCTCCCAAGAGTGTGCTGCCTCTTTTGCTACTCCACTCTTGCATGCTGGAATTTGCACAGGTATATGGGGACACATGTGACCTTCATACCATCTCTTGGTAACTTTAACTTCTCATTCAATTCAGTCATCCAGTCAATCATTTATGCAGTTGCTACTTATTAAGATTCTATGTGTTGACAGGTAATCTGCTATATGCTGAGGATGAATGAGATATTTATCAGGCCAAGAGAAACCTTCGTAAGTGCAGTTAAATGCTATCAATGTTCTATAAGCACACAGGGGCGCAAAAAGGAAGGGAAAGGATGGTAAAGGGGCTTTAGCTGAATTTTGAAAGACGGGAAAAATGTGTCCCAATGGCTAGGAAAGAGAGGAATCAAGAAACTCTAAGAAGCAGTAGGGCCAGGGATTTAGCTCAGTTGGCTCAAGCACTTGCCTGGTAAGTGTCAGATCATGAGTTCAATCCCCGGTACCAAAAACAAACAAACAAACAAAAAAACAAAAAAACAGATTTTGGGGCTGGGGGTTTCCGCTCAGCGGCATAACGCCTGCCTTGCAAGCGCGAGGTCACGAGTTTGATCCCTGGTACCTATTAAAAAAAAAAAAAAGTAGTAGTACGTGTGGCACTGTGCTGGGCTTCAGAGCCAGGAGATCTGGACAGAGTTTCAGGTCCCTTGCTTGTCATGTATGGGAATAAGGATGCACTACTTTTGGAAGTTTCCTTTTCCACTTGTATAACAAGCCCTAACAAGCACAGCTGTGATAAAGCTTAGACAAGAGTGGAAGTAATGAGCACAATGCCTGGTATACAGTGAGTAAGTAATAACCATTATCATTACTGTAAATATATTTATGAGTAGGTTTTATAACCACTGCAATGGAACCTACTTTGTAAGCTTATTGTGAACCTAAAAACTCTATGTGAAAGAACTCTAGAAAAAAGAGTAGCACATTATTTTTTAATTGCTTTTTTTAAAATTGGTACCAGGGATCCAATTCATGACCATGTGCTTGCAAGGCCAGCACTTATGCCGCTGAGCTAAATCCCCAGCCCCAAGAGTAGACGTTATTATTCCTCCAGAAAAAGGAATGAAGTGCCGATACACGCTATAGCATAAAGGAGCCTTCGCCATAATGATAGGTGAAATAAACCAGAGAAAAAAGGACAAATAGTTTATGATTTCCCTTATGTTAGATACTCAGAGTAGGCAAATTCATCGAGATAAAAAGCAGAATCAAGGTTCCCAGGGTTTGGGGGAAGGGAGAAAAAGGACTTACTGCCGCATAGGTACAGAATTTTGGTTTAGAACAGGAAAAGTTTCAGAAATACTGGTGACGGTTTACAACACTGTAAATGTCTTCAGTGCCACAAAATTATATACTTACAAAATATAGGTTTTAAGTACAGAAGAAAGAAAAGAAAGTCAGACTCATGCACCATTTTCACCAAAAATACTACTACTAATATTCAGAGTAAGGTAGAAGGAAATCAGGACATTTTATCTACTTCATATATTTGCAGAGTTTTATGGATTACTAGTATAAATAAACATTTTTTAAATTGTTAAACTTTCAAAAGAAGAAAGTAATATAGGGTCTGTATTATGGTCATCTAAAATCTAGACAGTTGGACTGCCTTCTAAAACAATTTTATTTCATTTTTGACCTGTATTAGATCCAAAGTGGCTTGATCTTACCAGAATTCCCCTGATAATGTTTTGGAGATACATAATTGTGTTTAAGAGTTAACCTGATGCAGATGTAAAAATGAATACATAAGTGCTCTCACAGAGACAAGGTCAGCATTTAGAAAATTATGTTTACAATAAACCACCGATGAGACCTTAGTGAAGGGCACTTTCCTTTGGGTCAGGGCAGGAAGAGATGTGGCTCGCTCACCTGCGTTCCCTGATTGTTGATGTCAATGGCATCACTCCATTCAGTGCTTACTGCATCCAGCAAGTCTACTCTCAAAAAGAGACCAGGAAGTAAGTCTTTGGTCTTGCAGTCTGGGTAGCTAGAAATCTGATGATACAGCTCATGATGAACTGAGCTCTCAGAAGGAATTTTTCTGCAATAAACCTCAAATTTTGGAATTTCTGAAAAAAAAAAGTTTATGCATACTTAGGATTTAAGGAGAACTTAGGTATATGAAACACAATGTGGCCAAATAAATTTCTCAAGAAGGATTGGAAATACTTTTATTTATTGTGGATTATAGGCATCTACTAAATAAAAACCTCAAGAAAGAAAGTTTTGTTATTTAAATTCAATACTACAAAATATACCTTTGATATTTTCCTTTATAAGCACTGTCACTGGACATCTGTTGTGCACAATTACTCGAGGACTAGGGTCTTCTGAGAGTGTTAAGTAAGTGATTCCAAAGTGCTCTTGATACGTCAGTGCTAGAGCCCTAAAACAATGAAACCAAACAACAGAAATGGTTTAGAAAAAAACGCATGCTTTCTCTCTTGGTTCATGTCTACCGAGATTTGCAACATTTTGAATTCTAAAATACCTTTTTTTTTGTAACTCAGGGGAGATGTCTTCCAGAAAAGGAAGCCATTCCCTCCTTTACTACTTATCATATATGAATAGTAGATTTTTCTTTTGGGACAGGGTCTTTCTGTGAAGCTCAGGCTGGCCTTGAACTCACTGCATAGCCCAGCCCAGGGTGTCCTCAAACTCATCATGATCCTTTTGCCTCAGCTTCTAAGTGCTGGGATTATAAACATGCATTATCACTCCTGGTTTGATTTACTGATTTCTAGTTGTCAAAACAGTGGCACAGATTTATCATAAATTTCCAAATGTATGAAAAATTATTTTGAAGATGAAAACTATAATTCAGAAAGAACTATAGTTAATCTCATGCTAAGTCTGCCTATTCTTTTTTGTCTATGCTATGTGCCTCTAACTGTTCAGATAGGATACCTTCTCAAAAACTGCTCAGTACATTCTGGGAAAGGAAGAGCTGATCTATTCTAGAAGGACTGCCTTACTCACCTGGGGTGCTTGTTCTCTTCATTCTAAACATGCATAATGTTTGCTGCCAGTCCTCACAAGAGGCTCATATCTTATAGGATCTGCATTCTGACCATCAGAAGCAAAGCTGTATTACTGGAATTACGCTACATGGGCATAGGTTGCCCTCTATGATTCAGAGACAGAAATTCTCATAATGGGGTTTAATGTCAAAGAATGAAAAAAAATTCTCTTTGAGCTCTAAATTAAATGCACTAATTATAAAAATGAAAGAAATTATGGAATTTGCTAAATGTGGCCATTAGTTTATGCTCTTCAAAATGGGGCATAATATTAAGGAATTTCCATTTGTCATCTCTCCTCTCTGTTAGTGTGAGTCCTCCCCAAAGATTTCATTTGTATGAGATGCCCAAATGAACTACCCATAAGTGTTTGGGAAAAGCACATTAATAAAACCATTAAATATGCACTGTTGGATTAAGGGGAGGAAAGAGATGTGAGATGGGAAAGAAGAAAATGTACTCATTTTCAGAGCAGAGTTCTTACACTGATAGGAAAGTCATTTTCACAACCTAATTTGAAAGAGCTGGGCAAGCTAATTTCTAACAATTTCTTTTTGACAAACATGAAAGCTAGGGGCCAGGACTAGAGTATGGTGCCTTTAGTCTATTCAGCTTATATTTGTACAAAGGATTAAATTATCCAAGTGTGGTGGTGCATGTCTGAAATCCCAACACTTGGGAGGCTGAGGCAGGAGAATTGCTGTGAGTTTCAGACCAACCTGGGCCATGAAGTATGTTCAAGGCTGGTCTGAATTATATAATGAGACCCTGTTTTAAAAAAAAAGATTAAATTATACTACAAGTTTTAGAATGTTAGACTTCATTTCCAAATGAAGTTCTGTTTCAAGTTTTTACTTTCACTTTAAAAATAAACTTTGTTCTTACAGATATAAATTCCCATAACTTTCAAGAACACTTTTAAAAACACACTTAATATTATATGAAACCAGAATGTAAAGGTAACCAGTCTTCTAGAAGGTTAAGGATAAAAAATGTTGTAAAATTAGGGGTGCTCGTGAACATTTTCTTCTAAAAGAAGAAAGGGAATAGGACCTTACCATCATCGTAACTTAAGTTAAACTGTTATCTTTTAAGATACTACTGTTAAAAATTTCTACATACATCAAAAAGGTAGGATGGCTAAAATCTCAAAGCCTAAAAAAATTCACGATCATGACAATAAGGTGCCCTTCATAAGGTCACAATATGTTTTCTTTTATACTTGTTACATATACCATAAATAAGTTATTCTTGGTAAATCCAGAAAGGATGTACTGCATGCAAAGCAACCACAAAATGAAGGTCCAGTTTGAACAAAACATTGCATTTCTCTGGCTTGATTCTGTGGTTGTTATTTACATAATTGGTAATCAGTAAGTGGAGCAACTTGGGTGCGGGAACAATCACAGCACAATCTTTTGTGGCTTGTGTTCTCTCTCTAAATGATTTTTCCAAGTTCTCTCTCTAAATGATTTTTTTCCCCACAAATTCCATTTTGAAATAAAATATTGGCAAAGAAAAAGGGTTTCCAGTTTGATATTCTCATATATTAGTTTTTGTCTCTTTATTTTGTAGAGATTAAGACCTCCTAAAAGAAGGTGATTTTTTTCGTTATGATGAAAACTTATGAATGAGTTCTGTTCCAGGAGAACCCTTGTTAAGCTGGATTTGGTCATAAATCTGACTTAAATCTGACATAAAGCTGATTCTTATACACCTTTGATACAGATATACAGAGTATACTGCTTTGCGCTTCCTAGCAGTCTCCACCACATCACCACTGCTTGTCTTCCTGCTTCCGGACATCCCGGGCTCTGACTGAGCTCTGCACCGTCATGCACTATCGCACTGTATAGAAGGCACACAGCAGCACTGCTGTGACAATGTCCGGCAGACATGTGAGCTACTTCATGGTTTCTTATGTCTACAAGTGGTCACAATTCAAAGTCTGTTCATATCTGTGAAAGTTCCTAACTCAAATATTTGTAAATTGGGAACTTACTGAATTGCTATTTTATGGTACAAACATCATCTGCCCCTAGTATAAGCTGCATAGGCTAAAAAAAAAAAAATCTCATAAGCACACCGGTATAACACGTATGTAATCATAACATTTGATAAAGTGAATATAATGTCTAAAAGTCATTAAAGGTAAAAGTCTAACCTAGTAAAGCATATGGGGAACACTATAACTATTCTCCTGTCTGTGTGGGCATCTCCATGAACAACAATACTGATAAGCAGACAAGGATATTTACATATATGTAAAATACCTGGTGCAGAATCCATTTTCTCTAAAGTTCCTAAAGGGCACTGCCACACTCTGTCTGGGAAACTCTTGTCTCACTATAGCTGGCAGACTCCAGCACTGTGAGCTGTCAGCACCTGCAGCAGGAGAAAATCCCAGCAAGATCTGCTTCTCAAGTAGAGATGAGTCCAACACTGATGGCCCAATATCAGGCATTAAGTCCCAGCAAGGAATGGAGCTGTACTTGACAGCAGACTGCTCTCCCGCTGGGCAAATGCTGAAAGTAGCACTGTCTAGAACGTGAAAATCCTGAAAAACAAAAAGACAATGGAGAGAGAACATTTACAATGGAGAGAGAATTCACTACAGCAACACACTGGAGTTAAGCTTTCAAAGGACAGTTTCTAGCAAACTATAACCATGTAATGTTGGAAACTGGCCTACTTGGGGATGTGGGAATATCAGCAATGTTATTTCCATAAACAAACCCTAATGAGACAATTAAAGCAGGGGAAGCAGGGTCCGCTTTTCTGGGCATCATGAAACATGATGGAGCTGGGGTGGCAGTGATTAAAAAGGCAATGCCAAGTTTTCATTGTCCTCCAGGTACTGCAAAAATCCTGAGGGTAGAAACGGTATGTGCAGAGGAAAGAGTTCTTTAGACAGATCTGCTTCTGAGGCAGGGATGCACCCAACACTGAAATGTGTGACACGCAGGAGGTCTTTGGCAGAAAGGACCTGAATGAGATTTGGAACAGGAAACTAGAAGCTCAGAAGACAAATTTTGTTTAAGGTTCATTCTGAGGGAGGAGCAAACTCTGATTCCAACCCTCAGATGGAATTCTACAGTTTTTGTCATTATTGACTGTTATGGTTTATGTCGGTGGCCCCCAGGCCTCATGTATTTGCATTGTGCATTTGTGATTGATTCATTGTCTAGTGCTTGGGTTGGTAGTGTCAGTGCTACACCCTCCTAGGGGTGGAGCCAGGATGTGATGTAATGGCAAGAAGAAGGCGTGTCTCTCTCTTGCCCGTTTCCACATTGCTGTTTGCAGCCTCCATGAACTGCGACCCCGCCATGCCACCCTGCTTTGGAGCCAACTGAGTATAGACTGAAATCTCCAAAAACTGTAAGAAATAAACCTTCCCTTTCCCAACTTTGGGCATCAGGTATTTTGTCTCAGCAATGAGTAAAAAGTAACTAAGACATTGACTCTTGGAATTTTATTTTATTTTTGAGACAGGGTTTCACCATGTAGTTTAGACCAGCCTTGAACTCACAGTGATCCTCCTGTCTCAGCCTTCCCAGTGCTGGGGTTATAAGTGTGTGACCCCATACCTAGCTCTGACTCTGAATTTCAGACTTAAAAAGGACCTCAAGTGATAACTTATTTGCATCTCCTCTTTTACAGCTGAAGAATCTGCTTTCCAGTGAGACATCATAAAGCCAGGAAGTGGCAAAGCTCAGCCAAAACTCAGGCTTCCTGTTTCTGAGTATGAGTTTTTCCCAAATGTCCCAGTTTCCTCAGAGGCTAGGGATTGCCAAGCCCCTCCCCCCACCAAGAAAAATCCCATGCCTGCCTGAAGAAGTTACAGTACTTAAAAAATAAAAAAAACAAAACAAGGAATACTGCCCTGGCAAGCAAGAGCCAGATTTCCCTACTGTCCAGGAAGCTGAGGAAAATCAGGAGTTCCAGGTGACACTTTTGTAACTTCTGCTAGCTACTGTAATTTACTGAGTACCTATCCTTTTTACTTATCTTGTTCAATCCTCACAAAACCTATATGGAATGCAGGATTACCCATCTTACAGATGAGAAAATTTGTTAGTGTGGAAAACCCTGACTCAATGTCTTAGGAGCCCTAGGATGAGGAGAAGCAAGAAAATCACCAGGACACATATCCTCTTGTCAAATTCTCACTTACAATGTGCATATTGTTGACCTCTAGTTTTCATGTGGACAATCAACTGGGTCCTGCTGGTTATCTATTTATTTTTGTCACTACTTTGGTGAGCCAGGATGGAATTCTAGTATTTTTGTAAATACTATAATATGTTGTAAACTAAACAGAATAAAGCTTTCATCCTATTTAATTATTCTAATACAATTTTAGTGGTTGAAAGTGTGAAAATAAGTATAGACAAAAGTAAAGATAATGCTATATAACTGTTTCAAAAGCAAGAAAAACAGTTAACATACCACTTATTACCACTTTTAAAATTTTGAAAGGTTTCCTTTCTGTTTAAAACATAATTGTTCATTTTGATTACATAAAGAGCTGAATTAAAAAAAATCCCTTTCATCAGTCCTGGATTTATTTTTTGCTTATTCTGCCATTATGTTAACATAAATGAGCTGGTATGTCTTCAAATTCACTTCCTTCACAACACAAGCTCAGGTCCCCAGATCTGGGGCTCAGTCCAGGCCCTCATTCTTGCTTGGCCCATATGGCTCTTCCAGCACTACAGCCTGTGAGGCAGATGCTCCTTTTCACGCAAGTTGGGAGCCAGTCCTCAGGATCATTGCTCTGTTAGTGAGGGTTTAGTGATGTTGCCAGAGGACCGTGTCATGCCTCTGAGCATCTGGGGCAACTAATCCAGCAGTATGTTAGGAACTGCTACTTTGTAGGATTTCTGCTCACTGATTATTGTGGAAGCACTGGCCATGCCATCCATGGCTTTAGTTACAGCAAAAAGAAGTGGATTTCTTTTTGTCTCTATTCAGTATTAACATTCTGTTTGCCTAGGCTAAAAAAGTTTATCCTATTGGTTAATTTATCAAAATGTAGACAAAATAATCATATTACAAATTGCTTACCTCCTTTCCAGAATGTGGATTGGAGACAGATAGCTGTGGTTTGTAAAATATGTGATATGGTGTATTATTGATTATTGTAGTCTTATCTTCAATCTGAATAATTTGTATACCTTGCTGTACCATGGAAGAAATGCAGAACTGACACAGCTGCAAGATAATTGAGGAAAGAGTGATTTTTACTCTAAGGCACATGCAGATCACATGACTATTCTTAAAATGTTATTCTATCATATACAGCACTAATTTTACATTTCTCCAGAGTACTTAATAGCATTTCTTTTCAGTCTCAAAAATATCCTGGCCAATGTCAAGGAACAGTATTTATAATAGAGTACTTTTGTCAGCCAGTTATGCTTGCTGCTATTGTGTAGTGACCGACAAGAGACTTGTTTTGGGGTTATTTCCTAAATTACCTCACAGAGTATTTATTTATAAAGCACTTATATGTAAACTAATACCACTCATCTTACTCAGCAACATTCGACCCAACATTCCTCCTCCTCATGCTCATCATAGCAGTGATCTCACAGAATGCCTGTTATGGGCCAGGAGAACTCTGAGAACTTTGATAGCTATACTAATGATGAAGAAAACAGTTAATAGTGGACCCTTATATATTATTATATTATGCTTCTCCCATTAGCTTTAAGTACTTTGTGCAATATAACTTACAAATTCCTCATACTACCTATACAAGTAGTAGAGGAAAGTGAAGAACAAAAAAGGTTCAACCTGCCCAAGCTGTTCTTTACCACTTCACACATTGTTTCATTGCCTTGCCACACTGCATGCAGAACTGATGCTCACCAAAGATGTGAGCTCACTACAAAGGGACCCACACAACATGTGGTGATCTCATAGCAGTTCTCACAGAGTAGCTGGAAGATTCATGGGGGAATCTCTAAGCAAGGTACCCTCAGGGAAAAGCTCTTCTTCTTCTTTTTTTTTTTTTAAAGCTACCCTGTGTAGCAGGCTAGCTTTGAACTCACTATGTAGCCTGGGCTGGCTTTAAATTTGTGGCAATCCTCCTCCGTCAACCTCCCAAATGCTGGGATTATAGGCATGTGCCACCATGCCTGTCTTGAAAGCTGTTTTTATAAAAAATACTAAGATGCTGTTTATCTTCACTCTAATTTCTTCATAAATGTAGTTTTTTCCCCAGAAGGTATGACATATGATATGATCATTCTGATAGCTAATGGAATATTTTAAAAATTTCTGTCTTAATTTTGAATCTGATGAAGCTGATACAAACTATAGAAGCAAAAGGTCTTTGAGTTTTTCACTAATTTTTAAGAGTGTAAATGAGTCTTGAAATAAAAAAGTATGAAAGCTACTAAAAAAGAGTAATTGTACATCAATATATTTTCCAGAAGCTCTCATTTATTCATAAACATTCATTCAGCACTTGCTGTTGCCACTTTGTGAGGAGCTAGAGGTAACAGTGCATAACTGTACACTGCAACATTTTTTTCCCCAGTTTTTGATGGTAGTTCTCAGTTTACAATTACTCAGCTCTAGGTGATTCATGCTTACAGCTCTTTCTTTGTCTCTTACACCACGTAAGTACAGTACTCTGGCTGGCAGAGCATCAACATGTGCTGCCCAGAGAACTCTGAGGAAATGGATACCCATCTGAATACTGCAAAAAGACCAACTTCTTTCTTAAGAATAAAAGAAATGCGTTTTTCAAAAAATGTGAACAAATGATCTTTTCTAGAAAGTTTCTTCAAAAATGCTCTTCAGCAATATCTAACTTTTTCCTAGGGAAAGGTCATTTGAATTTTACTACTCTGCTGAAGTATCCCTTCTTTTTCTCATTTGGGACAGCTAAAATAACAAAGATATTGTAAGAACAGCATGACACTTCCACAAGGCATGTTGATATTGTACTATCATGTGCTCATTATTATATTACTCAGTAAACTGGTTCTCATAAGCTTTAAGTTTATACAGAAACATGTACACCACTTGCATTAGTTAAATAATGAATTCAGTATTTTTTTTGTATACATGTTTCTAAAAACATGAGCATCTCCCTTTTGTAACATCTTGTTTTTTTTTTTTAAAGTTTTTTTTGATACAGGATTTCCCTATGTAGTCCAGGTTGGCCTTGAACTCATGGTAATACTTTCACTTCAGCCTCCCAAATTCTGGGATTATAGGCATGTACCACCATGCCTGGCTTTGTAACATTGGTTCTATGGGAAAAGAATCAGCCCATTTCATATTGCTTAGGAAATAATATATTCTGAAAGAGACTTTGTTCTTTCACTTAATGCTCTGAATATTAGCAACTCTATTTCCTGTTCTAAAAAAGGAGGGCCAAGTACAACTTGTGGATACTTTGAAAAACAATTATTTCCCCCATATACTATAAATCAAGTGACTGCTGAGTGTTCTGAAATAGAGCAGTTATTGGATAAATTATGTGACACAGCTTTTATCACTAGTAATGGGAAAAATACTCTAAAACAGAAATCTAGGAGGAAATCAAGTGTTTCACTGTTATATACTATTGAAGATAAGTAATATTCCAAAGGCATTAAAATAGAAAGGATAAATTTATTTGAAACAAGTTAAAGGTCGGTATGCTATTTCCACTGGGCCACATCAACTTTGATTTTACCTTTTGGTGTCCGAAAGCGCCAAGTCTTATTTCAACATCCACAAATGCTTCTTCATCCAAGGTTACAACTTCACCATTACTTCCATCTTTCCACTTCGGAGATGTCAGGTTATGAACCAGTTTAATTGCTACTGACTTGTGTACGGTATTTGTATTTGCCCAGTATATCCCAATTTGAAAAGCTTCCTAGAAAAATAAGGTCTTGATTTAGAATATTTTTCTTAACTGTAACATTTTAAAACTTTAATCCCAGGGATTTTAAAATGTGATATAATAGGTCTACTAAGGCAAACAAGTATCTTTATCCTCTTCCTTTTTTTTTTTTTTTGTAATAGCAACAAGCATTTTATCTTGGTTCCCAATGTCTTTTCTGACTCATAATCAAATTCATTCTTTTTTGTAACAGGGAAAAAACTGAACACCAAAGGCTTAAAAACTGAAGGTTTCATCTTATTTGACAGGAGAATAATATTCAACATTAGGTTTCCACAGGTCAACATTCCAATTCCATAAGGTAACAGCATCTGATTATTTGAACAAAAGGACAAATGCAATTGAATAAAGATGTTTATAGACTGCAACTAAAAATAAAAGACTCTGAAATTGTTCTCTTTGAGGAAAAAATGTTTAGGAATTTCACCTACTCTGTTTTCTTGTAGACTTACATGTCTTCTTGAAATGAGCTAGTTTTATAAATTTAATTTTCCTGTGACAGCACATAAAATCTTCCTGTAAAATTTTTATCTTGTAAATTAGGTTTTTTCTACTGATCCCATGTTATCTTCAACAACCAGGTAAATATTGGTAATTATGGGCATACAAGTCCACTTACATGGAAAAAGCTCTGACAAAATTATTGTTCAGAAATTAACACCACAGAAGAGTTCAGAAAATTTCCAGGAGAATTGCAAAGAATACTTAGGCGGTAGATCAGCATATCTATTTTTGATGCATGAAGTAGACCAATCCTGATACTTGTCAAATATCTTGCACACAATAGAAATGAGAATAAGCCAGTACAAACTACATATCAAATTTAATGACATTTTAACCAGGAATGCTGCTGATGGGGAAAAAGTCATCTGAGAAGCCTCTGAGTATCAGAAAGCATTCCATAGCCTTATGCATGCATCTATGTGACAGTTTTCCATAACTGATTCATTCTGCTAACATTATAAATATGACCTCAGAATAAAATCTACTTGTTGAGAGAAAATTAATGTTAAATTTTAGAAGTTATAGTACCTGAAAATTAGGAGGAATAATAATTTTGCCAGCAGGAACTTGTAAAACAATCTTCTCTCCTTCAAACAGCCAGAGGTCCCAGTTGGACTGATTGATAAGCAGGGCCCAGGGTAGAAGTTCTATCAACAATGTTCTAACATATGGTTTCCAGATTGACAGCTTCACTCGCATTGGGCTATCCCACTGACTCAGCTGTTCATTCCTGTTCCAAATACCACATCCAAGAGACTCAATGAAATATGATGATTTCAATATTTATGAAATATGCTTAAGGATTCCAGACACACAGTGCTCCTGTATGATACCTCTTCACACCACAGCCATTCAATGCTGAGTTTGAAAGCAGGAAAAAGCAACTTTTCATGTAATTACATTCTAGATTATGAGTTTAAAGATCTATAAATTATATCTACCTGGTGACAGAAAGGTCAGAAACAGACAGATACATGCACATTTTATTTTTGTAATATTTCATAGTGTCTAATATTTTTGTGAATGGCTGCTACATAACAATTTAGAAGTGTGTGTACAAAAACATTGCTGAAGAATGTTACCTGTCAGAATCCTTCTTATTATAAGGCCACATGGGCTCAAGTGACTTTTCCGGCCCATAGAAGTCATCAAGGATCTGATTAACTGTGCCTCCAGGGTGTATCTTAGTGGCTATCTGCCTAATGAGGGCTGTTGAGATGGGAACTGCACAATCTGAAGGATCATATTCTTCTCTAGAAAATTGGAAAAAAAAAAACCCCAAGAGTAAACACCAGACTTCTAAAGTGGTCTCCAATTTATTTTTTAAAAATCTAAGTATAAAATACACTGCAGATCAATATATTTTGTGGGATTGGGTCAACTTTTAATAACTAAGAAATTTATAATACAGTTTTAAGATGATCTATGCCCTCAATTTTCCTCTCCACCCACTAATGCTTGAGTGACATTTCTAGTCCTATCTTTTTCCACTCCAGAAATCATACGTTAATTAAATCTAACGCTGGGCAGAGTAGGGCACTCCCCATCCCAGTACTTGAGTGTCTGAAACAGAAGGATCCTGAGTTCAAGCTTAGTCTAAGATACATAAACAAGTTGAAGGCTGGTCTGGATTACACAGTGAGACCCTGACTTAAAAGCAAACAAGCAGACAAGCACAAAATATAACCACCCATTAAATCTACATTAAGTTACATTTTCTGATGATTCCTCTGGGTTTTATCTCAACTTAATGAAAAAAGGCTTACTTTTATCTAAAACTATAAGAGAGAATTATGAAAACACTGGGCTGCACAACTTTCAAATAATATTCTTCTAAGAAAACACAACAAAAATTCCATCCATGCTCCTCTCTCCCCCAAAAGTGCATAATTACTTTTCTGCTGAATTTCTTTTAGGAAAATATATGCAGTTTGCTAATACCTTGCTTGAAATGTGAGGTGATGTACAAGGTCAGGTTCTATGTTTTGTAGTGGCCTTTCCTGACCTTTTCCTGGAATAATCTGTGTTTCACTCAATCCTAGACTCCTTTTCTCCAAATGTATAATAATGGGGTCTGGAAGATGACTCTTCATGATAAAAAGAGGACTGAACACAATCTATAAAAATAAAAGGACAGAACAACTTTCATATTTGCTTTGTTGCAGTATTCCAGCTGTTTGATGCTAAAACAAACTTGTAATAAATCTCTTCCCTAGGTCACTCTGACCTTAATTTATTTCAGAACAGGAAAGGTCAGAGTCGTATACCATATTTTAGGGTTGGGAAAGTACTCACCATTCGCTGTTGCACTTGAGAGTTGGGTTCTAAAGTCAAAACTGTACACCAGACATAAATAATGGAACTGTTTGAAGATGGCACCTGCACATGAGAAAGGAAGGAGTCCTTTTAAATACTAAACAACTTACCAATTAATCAAAATAAGACACTGATATAAGACACTTTATCCTCGGGTTGGAGGATACAAAAATTTAAAGTTTTAAGAAAAAAAAAAAGCCAAAAAACCAAAATCAGGCTTTACGGTAGCATGAAGCCCTGATGCACGAGACTCTTCCAAGGTGTAACTTCTCTGCAATTGAGAAAGACAGAGTTGGCAACAGTCTGAGAAGTACTTTTCAAAGTCTTTCTATGTTATTTCATTTTTTTTTTTTTTGGGTACCAGGAATTGAACTTAGGACCTTGTGCTTGCCAGGCAGGTGCTTGTGCCACTGAGCTAAATTCTCAGCCCTCTCTTTCCTTATTTATGCATCACTGTTTAATAAATGAAATGCTGTATTAAGTAAAGAGCATATCAAGAAGTTTCACTTTTAAAGCTGCTCTACTCTAGACTGTATTGCTTCTCTTACCTGGATGACAATACTATACTCAGCAGCTTTGGATTCCAAGCACACATCTCTTGACCAGTCTTCATCCCCTTTGGCCTTCACAGACAACTCTGTCAGTTCACTGTTTTCCAATATGTATGAAGGCAATTTCTGTTTGGGTGTAAGGCAGTCAAAATGTTCTCGAACCACAGCATGTCCATCTTGACCAATGTAATGTTGAACAACTTTTAGTTCTATACTTTCAGACAAGTAACTACAGATGATCTGTCTTCCACAGATGATAATCTAAAAGATAATATTTAAATATGTAAGGCTTCATCAATTCAGACTTTATTAATAAAAGGAAGGAAAAGAAATTTGAAGAAAGAATGAATTTTGCTATGGCTATGTTGAGTTTACAGTATTTACAGAAGAGCCAACAGGCAGGGTTCAGTGTCTATCTAGATACACTGGTCACATACTTGAGAGAGAAGGTGGAACAAGAGATAAAGACTTATGAAATAAAAGCCATGCAAAACATGCTGACAGAGGATAGTTTACCTGGAGGAATGGGTGGAAGTACAAAAACCTAAAAATTGACCAGTACTCCATACGCAGACCCAGGGTGAAAAGAAAGAAAAGGCAAGCAGCTGACAAAAAAGGGCTGAAGGAGTGTGGAAGTGAATTAGGAGGAAATGTTGCTAAAGCCATAAAAGGTGACTAGCTGGGAGGTGGCAGTTAATTCAGTTAAATAATGAACGAGAATTGAAAGCAAGCATTTGCTCTGGTAACTGTGAGGGAAATTGTGACCAACTTATTCCTTGAAGCTAATTTCTAAGGATCTGTTGTACTCTAACCCAGTAAGAGACCTCTGTATAAGCTAAAACTATATTTGACTGAGATACCTAGTTTTCATTTTATTCAGTTTCTTCTGCATTGTAAGAGTATATATCCTTAAAAAACATGCAGAATTATCCACTAAACTCATAGATTACCCAATTTTACCCCCAGCTTAGAATACAGTTCATGGCATCAACAAATGTTTAAATTGTTTGAAAATGAGAAGATAATGAAAAATTTATTCTTGTGCAGTGAATACTTTTAGAAATCAAACTTTTAAAATATGAGTACTAAAAAGTAATAAATAAATATGAGTACTTACCATGACTGAGGAAAACACAGCTTTCACAAATTAGATTTCTTATTTTTAACATATGTTCAGATTACAAAATATTAACAATATAAACTTACAGGCCTAAGGATGGTGAGGTTAACTTTAATGTGTCAACAACTTCACTGGGCTATTGAATGTGAATACATTTAGTCTCATTATTCTGAAGGTATCTGTGAGGATGTTTCTGGACAACATTAAACATGTGACATTAGTAGACCATGTGAAACAGAGCCCTCATCTTCCAGTGTGAATGAGCATTATCCAATCAACTGAAGACTAGAACAAAAGTAATGCTAAGTAATAGGGAATTAACTCATTTTGCCTGAGTACTTGAGTTGGGATGTTGGTCTTTTCCAGCCTTCAGACTTGAACTGAATCATTGGTTCTTCTTGGGTCCCGAAGTTGCAGTGTTTGGGACTGAAATTTACACCACTGGCTCTGCTGCATCTCAGGATTTTGATTTGGACAGGAATAATACAACTGTTATCTGCTGACTGTGGAGGCTGGAACTTCACTGTCTCCATGATAATGGGAGCCAATTTATAGTCAGTCAATCAATCAATCAATCTCTCATACCCCTTCCCTATTTGTTTTGTAACCCTCTTAATCTCACAGCAATCTTACACTGTAGGTGTTACTATGATTATCTTCACAAGGAGAAAAGTACACATAGAGATTTTTTAATAAGTTGTTCGATGGTACACACGCAGTCTGGACTAATGTTTGTGATGAGAATCACTCACACAGCCTGTCTCTCACAAAATAAATACTTACTTATTAAGAAAACTTAGACTCCATAAGAAAGAGAAAGGTGGGAAAGAAAGCAACCCACTAGCCTCCCTGGTAAGCAGCCATGGCTCGAGCAAGCGGCGGGTGCCCCAGGGAGAGAACCAGCCAGCGTCTCTTGAGATCTGGGCCATGTTGGAATTTAGGGCACTGGGAAAGAAAGCAACCCACTCGCCTTCCTGGTAAGCAGCCATGGCTCGAGCAAGCGGCGGGCGCCCCAGGGACAGAACCAGCCAGCATCTCTCCAGATCTGTACCATGTTGGAATTTAGGGTGCTGGGAAACAAAGCAATCCGCTTGCCTCCCTGGTAAACAGCCTACTGGTACATGGGCTGAGAATCAAACATCCCATCCTCCCCTCTCCCCTCATTAGCAAATGGGAGCCAGAATTCTGAGCATCTCTTGGGAGGTGGACCATATGTAATATAGCAAATATGGGTGATTTCCTTCTACCATCTCTTTGAAGGCAAATATTGTTATCACTATTTTGCTTTGTTCTGATTAATTGTATTGCTCTATTCAATATTCTGTTTTGATAAGTTCTATAATGTTCTGTATTTGGTGAGATTTTGCTATACCTGATTGAAAGAACAACTATTGTGAAGATAAGATATACTATGGTACCTATTACTGTTATTCCGGTAACCTGCTATGATGTTTGGTACCAATTTCACTGCATTGTCTCAATTGGCTTTGTTCAGTCTTGTTCTGTTGTATTTTACTACCTTCAAAATAATAAAAAATTAAAAATAAAAAAAAAGAGAAAAGGCTGCTCATCATACCATAAAAGTGGCAGACCCCATTGGTTCCCTTCCTAATAACTGGTTCCCCTTTTTCTTTGCAAGTAAAACTGATTTGGTTTACGTATCAAAAGATGGGCAAGTCCTTAGGGGCGATGGATACCTCCCTTAGTCTCCATATCTGTAATGCAACTGTTACAAGCTAGTTCTGGTAACTGACTTCATTCTCTATTTGCCAATGATCAGTTAATAACATGAAAAGGAAGCTGGCAAAGGGCTCTAGAGAATATTTTAATCCGTGATAATAAGGGAGACAGTTTAAGAAGTGAAAGCCTTGCTCCTCTTCTGCGATGGATGGTGTTACGAGAGATGATCATTGCTTCTGGAGCCATGCTGAGCCCAGGAAGACAAATATAGGAAGATGGCAGAGAAGCATACACAGCACTGAGGAGCTGTGTTAACCAACACTGAACCTGTGTTCTTCGTTAATACAATGTGAAAAATAAATGTAAAATGGAGATTATAATAGAGTCTGTCTAATTAACTTGCTATAAAAATGAAAAAGCACATTTTGTAACTTCATGGTGGCAGCATACTGGTTGATATATTAACTACGTCATCAAAAGAAATCTCTAACCAACATTTGATATAAGCTATTATTTACACAAGTAAGTATGAATATCTTAGGGTTTTTTTGAGACAGGCTCTCACTAAATTGCCTAGGCTGGCCTTGTAATATGTGCGAACCTCCTGCCTTTGCTTCTCAAGTATCTGAAATTATACATGTACATCATGCCCAGATGAATAACTATTTATGAATAAATTATTGTTTATCCAAAACAAGCCCACTAGACTGACATGGTGGTTTTACCTTGCACTACATGAATGCTGAGGTTTAGTATTTTCTTTTTATCAATTCTTCTTTTACCTGGGCAAGTATTTATGGTTTGAATTTCTCCATAGCTTTCCCTATTTGCATATTTATTTCATTTGATATCATTTCAGACATTTCAGGTGTATGGCTTCTTTTTTCTTCTATGTACACAGCTTCCAAGCTTTCTTGGGGAGGGCTAGGGCTTTGAGCCTGCCTTTTGGTCTTTCCTTTTGTCATTTTTCTGTATTTCCTTACTTTGAGCGGTGTT
>PVJX010017888.1:0-37506 GCA_004027295.1 Dolichotis patagonum
GAGCAGAAGGCTGACCCATTCCAGGACCACCCGCCTCTCAAGCTGTAAACTAATAAACTCTGTTTTCCTTTGCAGAGCACTTAGCTCCAGGTATCTCATCACAGCCATACAAAACAGACTGACAGAATAATCTAGGTATGGAAACTAACAGAATTTCATTTTCTAGAAACTTCTCTGATCTGTCTAAAAAACATTTCCAGACCCGAATGGAAAGCTTTAAGACTACTCCTACATATTTGTCTTAAAATTATAATATTACACAGGGTTTGGCAGTTTCCTTGAATTTTTAAGGCTATAAAGAGTTTATAGTTCATTTTTATGCTACTTTACAGATGGAAAATAGATGAGGCTAAATAACACCATCAAGATTACACACAACCAGTTACAGACAGAATCAAAAGTAAAACCCAGGTCTGCTTATTTTTACTAGAGCAGTTTGCTGTGATTTGACTATATATCCTAGTTCTAACATTATTGTCTTTGATCTGAAATAATTTTATAATTTTCTTAAAAGGAAAATTGGTTCTTGTCAACGTGGTTTGAATTCTCAATTGCTTCCTCTTCGTTCTTACATTCCGATTCCCACTGGAGAACCCAGAACCCATAAAATGCTGAAATGGTTCATCTTGCACAGGACAGGCTAACCTACCTGATAAAACTGTAATATTCAGGTTTTCTTGGACTCAAGTCATTACCTTATTCTTCTTATCTTTCTCAAATGTGAGCCTTCGAAGCCTGGTAGAAGTCTCCACAGGGCTAGCAGAGAAGGCAATTTCTGCCATTATATTTTATTTCCCCTGCACTTGAATGTAAATGACTCCTGCAAGCTGAAAGAGCTCCCCAAAGGTGCTCACCTGTGACTATCCATATTCTTGTAATGGATCCTCAGTTATCATCCGCTAATACATTGAGCGTTGAGGATGACAACAAGAGTGCAAATATCCAATAAAGGGTTGAAAAAGTATTCTGCTGCCCTTGTGGGAGATGAGTTTAAAGCTCACCAGTGCAAGAGTGAGAATATACAAAAGTAAAATATGTCCTCCCACAAGCTAGTTGAAATGCAAGCTGGAAGAGGGGAAAGCAAAACGACTTTTCGCTATTCTTATAATGTGGCAGCTTTGGCATCACGAGGTTTGCTGGTATATTTAGTACCAGCTGATTCATTCTCATTCCAACTTCCTCTGCATGTCTAATTTCAAGGTTTTGATTTTAAATACCACCTCCTCCGATTTCCTAGTAAGAAATATTTTGGTGTATTTAGAGTAAAGTAATCAAGACGGTTAACAGAGTTACAAAGTGAAATTGTAAATGTACAGAGTTTCTGAGAGCCAGCTTTAGAATAATATTCTTAAGGGATTGTGCTACTGCAGCTAATTGAGATGCTCTAATAGAATGCAAAATGACATAAAAAAGAATGTGTGGCTCAAAAAGTTTAGATTATACCTCAAAGGGAGGTAATTGGAAAGGCTTGCTGGAGTCATATGCACCTTAAGCCTGGGGGGTGGAACCAAGTGGGTCCCACAGTTCATACAAGTGTTCCCCAAGGTCCTCATGTAAAGGCTCAATCTACAGGGTGGCAGCACTGGGAGGTGTTAGACCGTGGGTGGAAAACCTATCGCACACGTGCTGCAGCCAACCGCTTGTTCTCATTAAAACCTCTAAAAGATTCACCATTGCTGCGCTAGACTGTTTAGGAGGGGTGACTTAGAGGGAGGTCTTTAGGTCATTGGAGATACGCTCTTGAAGGGGATTATGGGATTGCAGTCTTGTTTTGTCCTCTCTCTGCTTCCAGACTCATGAGATAAATTGTTTTGTTCCTCTGCACTGCAGTTTTTCCTCTGCCACACACCCGTGTCGTAATGTCATCCCTGACAGAGGCCCAAACAATGGGGTTGCCCATCCTGGACGTGATCTTCCAGAACTATGAACCAAGACACACCTTTTCTCTTTATAGGCTAATCGCCTCACATATTTCATTATAATGACAGAAAGCTGAATAATTTAACGGGCAACGCCACTGTTGCATATCAGGACGGCGTCTCTCTGGGGGAAATAACTGGAAAGGAAGAGAATAAATCCTTCATTAGAAAAATACATGACAGTTTAAAAAATTCCTTTGGCTCAGATACGGTAAGATTAAGACTCTGAAGGCAAACCTAGAAATGCTGCATGTCTAAGTGCCCGAGAAACTGACTATTTCTAACGGCCAAAGCAATTTTTCACTTGCTCCACCTCTGTCATTGTCACTACCTACTATATGGGAACAAAACAAAGCAACTTCCACTCGTGCAAAACCATGAGGCCGTGCACAGCTTTGGTCCTCCTGGAGCTTTCACCCTAAATATATTTCATAACAAATTACCATAAATTTAGCAGGTTAAAACAGTACACATTTATTAGCTCATGTTTTCTGTAGGCAGAGATCTAGGTATGTTCTATGGTCAAGGCATTTATGAGTCCAAAGCCAAGGTATTCATTGGGCTTTTTTTTTTTTTGCTTTTAACATGGATGCTTTAAGGAAGAATCTATTCAGTTTGTTATAACAGCACATCACATTTACAGATTCAAGGGGTGATGAGTACATACAGTAATCTGTATGAAAACATTCATATCCAACATCTTATACAATGTAGTGGTGGAATTGAACCACCACTGGATAGCAAGTAGCCACAATCAACAGAAGTTAGGAAAAGGTAGAAACTAAAGAGTTATGAAAAAGTAAGTGCCAGACTGTCCAGAAGTTAAACAGGTGCATTACTGCACTCCCCCCAAAAAAAGAGCACAAGTGCTGTTACTGGTGCTTCAAGAGTGGGTGATTTCTGGAAAAACTACCAGAGACCTTTGGAGAAGTGCGATCCAGGAAGAAGTCTGAAATCAGAAGCCATGGAATGCTACCTCGTGTCCAAGAATGGGTCCTCCCTGGCTGTCTCTGCACTTCGCAGGTGTCCTGTAGCTTATACGCCATGCCACGTGGGTAGAAGCCCCGACTATCCTCTGCTCAGACCAACAGTTTATGAAGTATGGGTATTTACCTTTTGTGTTGGAAACAAATCCACCATGTGAAATGATTCATGAAAAATTTCATTTAAGTAGGAAGGCAATTTCTTGACCCTAAAAGGAACTATTCATGCAGATAGTGGACATAGATAAATTGTGCAAGCAACATCTATTCCCTCTTCTCCTTGCCAAGTACTGCAATACAGTTTTAGGAAGAATTCCCTCTGCACGTGCTGTTTTCAATGTTGTCATCCTAAAGCCTCATAGGCCGAGGCTGGATGGAGCCCCAGGCTGGCGTTAGTGGGAGGTGCTATGGAATCTTCAGCGGTGGAGCCCAGTGAGAGGTCCCTGGGTCGCTGGAGAACGGCTGTGAGGATCCAGTGCTTTCTCCTGCACTGATTTCTTACAAGAGTCCTCGCCAAATCCCGGGCCTAACCCTGACTTTCTCTGTGTTTTCCTGTCTGAAGATGTGACCCTTCTTCCCTCAGGCTCTTTGCTATGCACTTGCTGTGCTCGTGACAGTCAGCTCTAGGCTGTTTGGACTTTCTCTTTGAAAAATATGACTCAAATAAACATCTCTCTCTTCATAAGTAGTCTGCCTAGGGCCTTGTACGATAATAATGAAAAACTGCCATATCTATAGCAGCTGCGTAGTTTGAAAGATATTCTCGCTCTCCTCTCTGTCTCTCACTCCGTCTCTTTGTCTGTGTCTCTGTCAGTCTCTCTCTCTCTCCGCATATAAATGCATCCTCCTTGCCACAGATAGGACCAAAGAAGGAAATGTATCCAGGCTTAGGTTAATTAACACAGAACATTACCCTAGGTAAGCTAAGGAGAAATAGACTTTGTCCTATGTTTGGAAGCCATTTATCTTGCTTTTGACAGATCAGTATGTGCAACTTAAGGTCATTTTTCTGCCAAGAAGCGATCCTACCTGAGGATAAAGCCTACACATGGAGAAAGTAATCAATAACCCAGAGCACAGAAATGGGATTGACACCCTATCAAACCAGATCTGAAGTCTCCCCCACCAGTGGAGTGAGACCAAAGCATTTCTGTATACCTTGAACTAGTTTGTATTGTTTTGTCTCATTTACAGCTGAAAGCATTTTGCCTGCTACAAGGAGGCATATAAAAGTGACAAATGAACAATACTGAAGACACAGGCTCTACTTATAGTTTCTCTTTGCACCATGACTATAAAGGAAAGTATTCTGGATTCTAATCGTGATTTCAAAGGAGAGTATTACTTGTAAGGCAAGAAAGTATTTTCTTAATAAGAGCAAGCCCTTCATAAAGTTAAGTTTGGGAAAAGAAATAAGACAGAGCAAACTGAGTTGTGTAGCTCACTGCAGGGGAAGTCATTTCCATTTTCATTTTCTCAATTTTTCCTCATTATATTTGATTTGTTGGCTATGGAAAAGCTTCCATTTTTCAAACTTCTCTGTGTACTTTATGCGATATCTATGTAAATTAGTATTTTGGTGCTGGTAATAAAGTGCTTGCAACCCACAAGAACACCTCCATAATATTTAAATTGCCCTGCCCCTGTGAAAGCCTGTGTCCGCTAGGTGCTAATTTCAGACATCACATTTGTCAAATGCTATGATCATCTTCCTACCTGAAGATAGAGCCCGGGGAACTTCCCAAAAATCAGCCAGCACTTACCTAAGCCAAACTCCCTAGAGTTTTACCTCCCCAGAGGCCAAAAGGCATTCACCACAGGAGCCATGTAAGCAGTCATCCATTTCTAAAATTAGCTGAAGAACTCAAGTGCTTTGGTGCACCAGCATAGAGATCAGAGGATGGAGAGCCACATTTGAAAACTCCCTCGATGTGGAGACAGTAGACTGCCTTGAGTGAAACGTGTGAGTCAGAAAGTCAGACCTTTCAGACTTCAGCCAGCCAGGAAGTAATCACTTTAGGATTCCCGATTTTCATCCGCAAAGCTGAGCTAAGAGCTCCTCCCAAATACATCATTGTAAACACGAAATTAAATACCACCACATATTTCAAAAATAAAGAAAGTTTATCTGAACATGAGGACTCCAGATCAATATCTTTATAGGGAAAACTTGCTGAGAGTAGATTCTAGGTGCTTTTCCCATACACATGTACACGCACGCGCACACACACAGGAATAACTCACAAAGGTGAAGCGATGGACGTGCTCATTGGTTGGCTAAGGCAGGCATTTCACCACGCACATGTATATTGAAATATTATCTTCTATTCTTCAAATTCTTTACAAAGAAAGTTTATCTGAGCCTCAGTCTCAGAGCTCCAATATCCACCCAGCCATGCTTCCTGAGGGACTGTGTGGAGGCACCACAGCCCGCCGTGGACCCACAGTGGACACACGGTGCGAGAAACAGCAGCAGCACAGCAACCCCTACAGCACCACCTACCCCTCCAGGATTAACTCAGGCTCAGTCTTAACGCGGGAGAAGCCATGGCCCAAAACTTCCTCTCCTATACTGACCCAAAAGCAGTGTGAAACCGCTTTTCGTTGTAGGGACTGTAGTATTTAATTGCTGTGTATGTAATAGTTCAATAGCAAGTTTGAGGATTTTTTAAAGTTGAGCCAGATACAGAGACCAAGAAGCATTGGGTGCGCACAGAAAACTCAAAATGAGAGACGCACTTTGTTAGGAAAGGATCAGATGTTTCTCATTTTCAATGATGAGGGTTACAAAAAAAAAAAAGGCAGAGATGAAATTGGATGGAACCAAGAATTCTGGAGGAGGTAGATAAAATAGGGCCAGATCATGGGTGGTCTCTAGTGTCACTAAAAAGTTGTCCTGATTAAAAAAAAAAATCATGAATGAATTACATACAAGGGCATTTAATATTAGGCAACACAAAACGAATATAGTAGATTAAATAAATGGGCATGTTTCCTACAGCAGAAATTCCTCAGGTCATTAGTACACGTCTTGTGCAGCGAGCTGCTCGGAGTCATTACTAAGAGGCGGGCTTTTTCCGTTTCTCGGTCCCTCCCTCCTTGGTGTGTACCTTTGTTCTCAGGCAGTCACTACCAGTGCGAGTGTCCAAGCAGCCCACCCTCAACCAGCCAAGAAGAAATTATTAGAAAGAAGAACAAAAACGTAATATGGACACTGAGGGGAATTTTCCAAAACTCCTAAGGAGAGTTACGTTTTAAACTCAAAAGCCAGAACTGAAAATCCTTCAGGGTTAAAGAAACTGAAAATGTGAATATTTTTAACTAAGCACTTTGGAGTTTTATAAAAATAAAAGAAAAACAAAGGAATGGATATCGCATATGCAGCTGGTCACATCTGCTTCAGCCCAGTAACCTACAAGGTCAGAGCTTTATAATGAAAGGGAAAACCAGGTTCTATCGTCCAAGGCCTAGCATATCTCTGTATCCTTTAACGTTTATGTTCCAGATTTATGGATTTCATAAAAGTTACCTTTTCATGGCAGAATGAGTTAGTGAGGAATCCATCATTTATCAAAAAGCTCTGCATGCGTGATCATCAATAGATTCTTGTCCTCCTAACAATGCTGGGTCAGACTGTCCTGAATCACAGACTCACCTGCCTTACTTGATGGGCAAAGACGATCCGTCAGAACTGCTTGTTTTTTTCTTTCAGTGGTTACCCCCGAGATTACCAAATCTTTCTTTGATCTATAACCCTCTAATAATTTACTGCTAGGAAGTTACAGCACCACTTCTTCCTTCCCCCAATCTCTGCATCGTCATGTCTTTTAAGAACACATACACTTAACGTCCCATAATACCTTTTTATTTTATAAATCAATATTCATTTATTTTTGCACATATATGTATTCTTTTTGCTTTTCTTCTTTCCTTTGTATGTCTCTGTGACTCCAGTCACTAGAAGTTATTCTGAGAAAGATTCCTTTTTATTTCTTTTAAGGTAGATCTGCTGACAGTGATTTTTCTCAACTTAGGTGTTTATGACAATTTCACCTGAAGTTTTTGTCACTGTTTTGTTCATTTGTTTTTGTTTTTCTTTGTTTGCTTCTTGAAACATGGTCTCAACATGCAGTTCAGGCTGGTCTTGAACTCACAGCGATCCTCCTGCCTGAGCCTCCCAAGTGCTGGGATGACAAATGTGCACCACTGTGCCAGGCTCTCCTAAAGTGTTGAAAGTTATTTTTTTCCAAGTAGACATTCTCAGTTACCAGTAATTGTCTTTTAGTATGTCAAATATTTTATTCCCTTTTCCTCTAGCTTTCATACTTTCTGGTGGAAAATCAACTATTAATCTCACTTCTGTTTCATAAGAGTGCTTTCTAATCTGTAACTGCCCTGCTTACTTTTAAGATTTTTCTCTTTGCCTTTGGATTTTGGTGGTTCGACTATGGCATCTGGAGGTGTGAGGGCTTTCTTTGTATTTGACACGCTTGAGGCCTACAGAACTTCATGATTCCATATGCTGATGTCTTCCATACATTATGGAAAGTTCTCAGCCATTTTCCCTCATATTGCTTCTGTACTATCTTTTTCCTCCCCTGCCTTCTTGGACTTCATTATCTGTGTTTGACATTTTCACTATGTCCAGGAGACTACACATTTGTAATATTTTTTATTCTTTCTTGACCCTCTGTTTAAGGTCCCTTGAAGTTCATTAATCACATCGTGTTCTGAGTCAAAATTTATTTCTAAATATATTTGAGTTCTTAAATGATGGCATTATTCATTTCTATAAGTTTTTCTTTCTACAAATATTTCATAGTTGATGGGCACATTTCTCTTCTTTATCTCTCTACATATGACTCATAAGAAATGTGAAACCCTTAACCAGTACCTGGTCACCTGTGAATATGCTCCATCTATGTTGTCTCCTGTCATGAGATCCCATAACTTCACAAATCTAGTAATTTTTTATTATGTGCAGAGCATGGTATATGAAGTACTATAGAAATTTTGGGAGATCACATCAATGCTGTCTGGGCTGCTGAGGAGAATGAACAAAAAGTCAGAGGGTACACTTTGTCATCTGCAGGTCAGAGAGGATCCTCACTGTGACCAGAGGGCCTCCACCCATGACCCAAATGGCCAGCACAGTGACATCTTCACCTTCAAATGGGAAAACCCTGACACAGGACAAAAGGGACAACTTATGTGGACTCAGCTTCTTCAAGGCTTCAAGAACTCTCCCATGACTGTAAAAGGGGGAACCAGATGGACTATGGAAGAAACTAAGGCATTCAAACAAAGCGAAAGGGCCTTGGCCTTGGCTCTAGCCCTAGAAATCTCAGAGGTGACCTAAACTTTTAACCTGCTCTTCAATAAAAGATGATATGTAGCCTCAGAAGTCTTAACTCCAATGGTCGGACCCTGGGAGAGGCCAGTTGCCTATCTGTCTAAAGTACTGGACTCTGTCAAAAGAATGGCTGCTCTGTCTGTAGGCACTCATGTCACAGCCCTCCTGACTAAAGAGGCAAATAAACTGACTTTGGGGCAACACCTGACTGTCCAAGCACCATAGACTGTTCTCGAGCTTCTCAACAGCCGGGAACACTATTGGCCGTCACACAGCTACATCACCCAGGATCAAGGGCTGACTGTCAGAAATCCTTGACTCACCTTCCAGTTAGTTAAGTCTCTAAACCCAGTTACTTATGTGCCCACATAGCTCGAACAACCAGACCATGACTGCCTGGCACTAACTGATAAACTCTTTGCCAGCCACCCCAAACTCTAGAGGGAGCTTTTAACGGATGCCAAGTACACCCTGTTCACAGATGGAGGTAGTTCTGTTAAAAATGGAAAATACAAAGCTGGCTACACTGCTGTCACCACCAAACAGGTGCCCTTAGCAGGACCTCTTCCCCAAAACTGTTCTACTCAATGAGTTTGAGCTATGGGCACCCAGACGAGGCCTCAACTGCACCAAACAGCCCATGTCCATAGGATATCATATTAAAGAACGTAGCCTTTTGACACCTGAAGGTAAAACAAATTAAAAACAAACACAAAATCTCACAACTTTTGGCTGCTATATGGAAACTAAAAAAGGCAGCTGTCATATATTGCAAGGGACACAAAAGGTAAAAAACCCCATCACCTTTGGAAACCAAAAGGCAGACAAAGCTACCAAAATGGCTGCAGAAGGCTCAGCATGGAGAGACTACAATTTAGTTCAAAACTCAGAAGCACAACATGAGGTTCCAAGAACTGTTCGCTGCCTGCACGGAGGTCCTCTCCATTATATTGAAACGGAAATAAAATAGGCACAACAGGAAAGGGCAAATATAGACCCAAGTGGCATCCAGACCCTACCAGATGATTGAGTGGTCATTCTGAAGGAGTTAAGCTAAACCTGGGTACAGCATCACCATGACATCACCTGTGAGGAAAGACTGCTGTGCCCAGCTTCTGGGTTGCTGTTATTATATCCAAAAATGGATATCAATCTGTACCACCACCAGCAAAAGATGTCAAATTTGTGCAAAAGTGAGCCTTTGACAGACCCTCAACCACCACCTGGAATCTAGCACATTGTACTTTTTCCTTTCGTAGCTCTCCAAGTGAATTTCACTGAAGTTAAACTGTGCCAGGGTTCCAAGTACTTATTGGTTCTCACTGGGTAGCCAAAAGCACTCCCCATCAAGACTGAAAAGGCCTCTAAAGTATGCAGAGTATTACTGAGAAAAAGTATTCCTAGATATGGGCTGCCCGTGACCATAGACAGTGATAATGGACCATAATTTGTAGCAGAAATGACCCCAAAACTGAGTCTTTAGTTTAAGAAACTAAAAATCAAATGTAGTCTCCATACTGCCTTAGGTCCCAGAGTTCTTACAAAACCCTAAAGGCAGTGCTGACTAAATACTACTAAGAAACTACTAGACACCATTTGCTTCCCATGGCCCTCATGAAAGTCAAGACATTACCAGGACCCACTAGGTACACCCTTTTTGAAGTCTTATTCAGAAGACCCCCACCTCTAATTAAGGGCCTCCAATGGGATCTATGCCAATTTGAAAAATGTTGCTTAACAGGAACATTTATTCAGTTAGGAAAAACTTTCTCTCAGATACATCAAAACATAGCAGAAAGATCACCCATACCCACCAACACACTTGCACAAACAGCCCTGGTGATATGGTCTTGGTTAAAGACTGGAAAATGGATCTCCTGTCTCCTGTCTGGAAAGGCCCTTATTTAATTACTTTGACTACTCCCACCACAGTAAAAGTGCCAGAGATCCAGTCCTGGATTCACCACTGGAAGATCAAACAGGCACATTCTGAGGATTGTTGGAAAGCCTACCCTGATAAGTCAAGCCCCCTAAGGCCACGTGAAGGAGACAATACCCTGAAAGCCATTCTCTGGCCACTCCAGAAGCTGATGAGTCCACGCAGGGCTGAAGATTGAATGGACATTGTACAGGGGAGCACCTGCCTAAATTGACTCAAGTTCTGTTACCCAGTTTGGCTCTCAGTTCCTTTTCACTTGTTTATCTTTGTACTTGCCACAGAGCTCTGGGATGTACTTCCAGAGGACTGGAAAATCCCTCATAAAATCACGTTTACTCTCTTTTACACTGGTTTGACCACAGGACTGGGTACCTTGATCTGCTTTGTCAAATTTTAACTTCAGTGTACTGTTACTCTGCCTGGTTCCTAATTCCTTATCTCTTGTTAATTTCAGTGCTCACTTTCACTCTCTAGATCACAACTCTGACAGACTGGGAACCCCATCAAAAGGCTGCTTTTGTTCTTTCCTACACAATATATAACACTTGTTATTTTTAGCTGCCTAAACCAAAATTAAAATGACTCCCCGATGGATAATATGTTTAATAGGTGCATATAAAAAGGAGGATACTGGGAGTTTCAAGTCCACCTCAGGAAGCCTCAATACCTCCTCAACCATACTAAATGGAAGCCCTGCCAGCCCAATGTGATCTTACACTTTGATGCCTGTCCCAATGACCAGACTAACCAATACTATACACAAGGTGGTGACCTGAGCTGGGAAAGGGTTTACCAAATCAGTAATAACTATGTTGGCAAGGTTGAGAAAAACTCCCATTCCAAAAAGTTACCCCCTCTTAACAGCTCCTTAAACCTGAGGAAACTGAGGAAGAATAATATTCCCTATAAAGAAATGAGGGAATATCACAGAAATTTTGGAACTTTAAAACTAACTAGTAGCCTGGTATCATATTGGAAGAAGATATGCACACCCTGCCCACCACGTAACTACACTGCTAAAACCCAGTCCGTCTTGACTGACTGTACTTAGTAGCTTTTCAGAGATGACCTGACTCAGGTCAATCGGACCACATCCAGCTGCCCTGTCTGTGCTTTCCCTGCTAAAAATATAGTCTGTTTTTCTGATATATTTCAAGGACTTTCTACCCACAACAGGCAATGACTAACTCCACTCAGTGAAAACCCACCATACTTTAAGGCCTCTATACTTCCTGCTTGCAAAACTTATACAAGCAAAACCCCAAACTGACTTGGAGCTGGTGATTTGGAACTGGATTCCCACCAGCTCACCAGCATAACAGAAATGTGCCTTCCAACTCCTTGGTTCAGGGCGTCTTCCTTTTGGTTCAGTACTGTTTCCATGACAAAGTCAGTCTCTGCCTCTCTCCATCTCTGGACACCCCCTCCTTTGTAATCTGACAAAGTCGCTGATTGTTTCTCTGCCTTACATCAGCTGCAGTCCTCGGTGCAGGCATTTCCAGTGGATTCTCAGTCTCTTGGTTTACATTTAAAATCAGCCACATCAAAAACAAGAAAAGTATCTGCCGGGTGTTAGCTTATCCCTGCATGTAGGCCCTACCTCCCTAAGATTTTGATCCCCAAAGTCATGTTATCCTGAAAGCTCTCTGATGCTATCAGAGAAATACTATTACTTCGTGTTTCTACTTGATCTTGGAAGGACTTAAAACGACTCCATCAGACCCCACGGTGGAAATACCACTCTGTTTTTCCAATTTTCCCATCGCTATCCTGTCACAATATTATGTCCACATATTACAAAGCAACTTAAAAACTGAAATTTGAACAATGACATTTAAAAATATTTTAAGGAAATTATATCAGTGAAAAATAACAAAGTGATATTTTTGCAACACAACATACAAACGTTCTTTCATGCACACATCAGTTTTTTTTTCTTTCTTTTTACAAACAAAAAAATTATTAACCTATACAAATCTCTGTAATAAATGTGTTAGTTATAAAAAAGGAGTTTAGGGAGTCATTTTATAAAAGCATCTTACTTTTTAAAAATAATCTATATAAAACTGAAGTAACTGTGAAGAAAGATAAACTTTGATCCTTCTGAGGCAAACTATCCCATGTTTTAACTAGACCTTAACTTAATAAACATGCCTCTATTTTTTATTAATATATTTTTCAATGTATGCATCCTAGTTTTCTGTTTACATATTGAGGAACCCTAAATGTGATAAATTTTCTAAGCATAGAAAGAACACAAATACTAGGAAACAGGAAAATAGGGTCCAAGTAGACATTGACTTGGTACTTGAAATTTTTCTAAAAAAGATGTCTTAGTTTCTTTATTACCTCCAATCATTTCTAAAATTTAGGTAATTCATTTTCACACTTCATGGTCTCTGAAAATGAATCATCCTCTAAAAGCAGAACAGCAAAACTTTTGTCTCTGTCGTCCTGATTCAGTGACCTAAGTTTTTCTGTGTATTTGCTCTTCTAGTGAGAGCAGGAAGAACTGAGAGGTACTCATCGGGGTCAAGTGGAACTCTGCACTGAAGGGTGTGTGCAGGCCTCCATCGTCTCCATCAGCCTAATTTGGCATTCAAATATATCCTCAAAAGAGTGTAGACACACGAGTCTATCCCACAGGCAGATTCCCCAGGTCAACAACACAGAGGCACTGTTCCCAGTCCAAGTATCCATTGGGATACTGTCCTACCATCCTCTCTATTGTTTCATGTAAATAGTTCAACAATAAATGTTTTGCCGGGTGTGATGGTGCATGCCTGCAATCCCAGCACTCCGGAGGCTGAGGCAGGAGGATTGCTGAGAATTTGAGGCCAGCCTAAGCTATGTGGTATGTTCAAACCCAGTCTAAACTACAGAGCAACACTGTGTCTCAAAAAAGGAAAAAAAAATTGTTTTATATTACTTATGTTTTAAAATATGTTTAAAATGAGTATGCTTCAAAAGAAATCTGACTTTAAAGTATCTCACTTTGTTCTTTTTAATATATTTCCTATGGTGTTATTTCTAAACAAAAACCATGAAATCATTCAATGTTATCTCATAGAAAATCTTATACATTATAGAATATATAACTTAAACACTATTCAGTGTCAGAAGCTAAACACTAACAAACATTTTGATTTTATGAAATATCTTTTCATGTTCATTTTTACATCATATATATAGAGTTCTGATTTCTTTTACTTAACAATTCATCATAATTACTTCCACTGTCAACATAACCATTATTTTCAGTGAACAGAGATAATTCAACACAAGAAATTCCTTATTATTAGACACTGATGTTATTCACAAGTTTGCATAAATATTGTTGCAATGGTTACTTTCATACACAAAGCTTCTCTCAAGACGTATAATGTGGTGTTCCCAAAGCATCCGTTCTGCAGCTTTGTTTACATTTCCTTCCCTGTCAATCTCAGCTTGTGGCTTTTAATACCAAATATATGCCAATACTCCCAAATTTGCTTCACCAGGCAAAGATCGCTCTCCCAAACACTACCCTTTCATATCCGACCATCTATTCACTCTATTGAGTTATCTGAAAAATAAAAAAATAAAAATCCAGTAGCTCCCTAGAAGAACTTATCTGCCACTCTTCAGCCCAGCTCATCTCCTAACTGGTCACTTGACCGCACCCATTTGCTCTCTATGGGCTTTTTTTCAACACAGCAACAAGAGAGTGCCTCCTTAGATGCAAGCCAGATTTATGTCTCAAAACATTGCAACAGAGCCTCATTTTACTCCTCATAAGAACGAAATGTTCGGCAAAGGCCAACACAGTCCTATAGGATTTGTGCCCCATTTCCCTCAAAGGTCACCTCCTTTTCTCCAGCTGGCCTCAGTCCTGCCTGGAGCACGCCGAGCAATTCTCCGCTTTAGCACTGTTGGCTGCTCTCTCCTTTTCCTGCAGACACCCTCATCGGATCCCTCCCTTTTGGAAAAAGCATCATCTATGCCTTTGACAAGGTCATGATGTATTCAGAGGAAAAAGGACAAATAACACAGGTAACTAGGTATCAAGATGAAGTACGAATAAACATTGTCAAATGTTTCATCCTTCTTATCTTATTTCTCCAGGGATACTTTATTTTCCCATTAATTTCCTTTCATAGGACAGAAGTGACCCTCAAGGAACCTCTCAAGTATAATTAAATAATTTAGAGTATAAAGTAGCAACTACAAGAGGGAAATATATATATATATATATATACATATATATATATATATGTATATATATATATATATATTTAAACTTCAAAGTCCCACACACGACTTCTGCCAGGTTTAAATCTAAATAAAAACCAGCCAGACTTTGATTTGATGATGGGACTCTTATCAGCCACACTTGTCCAGCTCTGCCATGGCTGCAGAGCTTTGTGGGCGGAAGTCAGGCCTCATGAGAGCAGCGATTCCCCCAAGAACCAAACCATATCAAGAGCACTCCAATAAATTAATATCAAGAGCATTCCAATAAATTAAAAACGAAATTCTGCAATGGAGAAAATTATCCTGCAGTAGTCATGACAGCATGATCTAGGAAATAAGGCATTTGTTCAAAACCATAGTAACACGAAGGGTAATGATATACTCAATGGTGTCAAACCAAAGAGGAAGTCTGAATTTTTCAAGAGGAATGCCTATTTATAGCAAACTGCGTTTTATCTAAGAGACCCCACAGTCACTTTTTAAAAGGCAATTTCTGAGACTTTTTTTTTTACTTTAAAGCAACCTGGATAGTTTAAAGCAATCATCTCGTATTCCATCGATTTCTAAATTTTAGTTATAATAGGAGACCTGGAAGTGAGCCTTTTTCCCTCACTAATCTCTAAAACCATCACAAGTATGAAATCTAACGTGAGATTTTGAAGTGTGTATGGTGATTGACAGGAATAAGTTGCTAGGCCTCTTGAATCACTTCCTTCCTTCATTCTCCCTGTGTTTGGTTATTAACATTTAGCACTGTAGGCAACTTTAATTTATAAAACCATTTCTAAACCATCAACCCCTAGTGTTCAATTAAATTGGTCAGTATCACGGTCATTACAACTCATTCCAGAAACCTCCAAATGAGGCTTGGGGACAGCCGATCCATGATGTCCTGTGCCTATGCCATTTAGACTAATTCACTTTCCCCATTTTTCATGTTATTTTTCCCATGAAAGCAGAACATTCTTTTTCTTTGACTTTGAGCATAGCATTCAGTTCCCAAGTTACACACAGGCAGAGAAAACCTTAGAGAAAGCAAACTGTTACACAATCTTTTAACACCCTGAAGAAGGTACAAGAAAAGGTCTCAGGTAGATTCGGGCCTGGTTTCCAAGTAATACAGAGGAAGTATGTAGTTCAGCGAGAAATCCTCACCAACCTTAGAGCAACATGGCTCACAACAAGAAAGTCGTCGATAAAATATGCTGAATGGGAAATGATTCAGTGAAAATATTATTCAGAACAAGCAATTACCAAGTGAGGGCATTAACCCTCAGCAGACAATTACTCAGTGAAAATATTTCGGAGAGCAGGCTAATATTCAATCAAACATTTGACAAGGAGAGCAATTATTCAATAAACAATAACATAATTGCACCCAGTGGGGCATGCTTGCCACAGGGCATGCAAATCTTTTACAGACATTAGGATGATTGTTCCGGCTATTCAAAACCTGGGTAATTTATGGTCACTGTTTGTCATTGCTGAGATAATTTCATTTCAGTTTCACTTTCAAGAAAATTGAATTTAAAAATGTACACAACCATACAAAAAATTGAGTTTTCAGATTGTCCTATTTCAGTTGGGCTTTTTTTGGTTTGTTTGTGTGGCTTGTTTGTTTCTTTTGTCTCCTCCCCCATATTATCCTCTTCCTTTTTCTGTCTCCATTTTTTATTGCCACCTTCTCTAGCTGCTTCTCCCTCTAACTCACTCTTTGCTTCTTTCTTGTAGTATACTTGAAAGTGGAGGGCCAAATTTTAGAAAGCCTACGCTCATTATGAAAGCTTCTCTCTGTAACTCACGCATGACTATATTTTCAAGAAGAAAACATCGCCAGCAGCTATTTACCATATATTGACAGGTTACGGGTGTAATTCTACTGCTGGAGCCTGTCTGAACATAACTACACTTTCAAGAAGCTTGTGGGTTAAAATGGTGATGGTGAATAATAAATCAATAAGCACGTACTTCAACCAGTAAAACCCATTCACTATGTACTACCTGCCTATCCCTATGTTCAGACACAGCAGACAACTTTTCTCAGGAGTGTGTGGACGGAGGCAGAGACAAACCAAAAATGTCCACTAGTATAGGGAGAAGCTGAAGCCGGAGATTGATCACATTGTAGGGCTAAAGCAAGACCAGCCCTAAAAACACAGAAAGCCCACAACAAGCCAAGTAAACACACTGTTCCAGCTCCAAGAAGACAAGGGGCCCCGGACAGCCAGGCAAACAAGTTGCTAGGCAGCGGTGTTGAAACTGACATTCTTATGGGAGTGTATAAATAAAGGTGTTACAATGGTTGAGCAGGTCCTTCTCTCCCATCAGTAAAGGCTCTGCCTGACCCCAGCTTTGTCTCCTCTTTATTTTCTCATCCTCTCACCATCCTTCCCCCTGAGAACATCCAGAGATGCAGCTGGTCACTACACAGAAAATATGAAGACACCTGAGAGCTGTCCACACAGGGAATAGCTGGCCATAGAGGAACCAAGAGATGAGTGTAAGACGGTATCTTAAGGCACTGGAGCCTGAGCTAACTGGGAGAATCACGAATATTTACCTGGGCAAAAAAGGTGGGAAAGGCCCTAGAAGATGAAATTGGACAAGAAAAGATATGGAGGTGATGAGTGTGGGAACGTAGGTGACACGATGTGGAGAGAGTGACAGGACCAGAAGCTGGTACCACGGTACACACAGGAGGGTCAACACCCCCAGGTTACTATCCTTCCCTTATGGGCATTTGAAAAGCTCGTGCAGTTTTGTTTTTCTTCCTTTTCTGATTTTGGGAGGAGGATTAAACGTGGTTGGTGTTCCTCCTCTACATGTAGGCACAGAAGAGACTCAAAAGTGTTATTCAGGAAGAAAAGTGCTTCCTTTGACACGAGCAGGAAAGGGTTCCAGGCTTGGAGAGTAGCACAGGCAACACAAGGAAAGGATGTGGAAACCCAAGGCCACAGGTACGCAGAGCTCCGAAGAGATGGGACCAGGAGGTGAACTCCAGCCACAAGGCCAGCCTCAGGGTGAAGGGGGACCCCAGGGACCACAAAGCCTGTGACAGGCTAGGAACTGCTGTGTGTCTTGGGGTCCAATCGCGATGGCTACCACCACACTGGTTCCATGACATGAAGTCTGAAGAGGACTCTAGTGGACATCAGATGATTTACCTCAGCACCCTACAGGCCACGAATCTCCCTCAGGCTTCTCAATGGATTTGAGCTCAAGGAGCCCCATCCCCAGCACAGGGGGTTAACGAGAGACAATCAGGTTTTTGTACTCTTCTTCTGGAAATACAGACACCACTGAAAGATCCCAACGAGGCTGAGAGTGGTGGGTACAGTTCAGAGCCCAATCCAGCCACGAGAAAACCACCTTTAGTCCTCTCAGCCTTTTAGTCTAGACCAGACGCTTTGGTTCATTTTTCTTGCCTAAATTTGTGTCTGTTGACCCCCTCAAAATCTTGTCACAAAAGCTGAAAATCTGAAGTGGTTTATAAGGTTACTAAACCACTGAACAACAAAACTATCAATAACAGTGTTTCCTTCTGTAGGAAAGGCCCCGGACAATTACAAAGCTACCTTGTGTAATACTCATAATTCTTGTTAAAATAGATACGATTTATATACTTCATTTTTAAGGAATTAAACTATTTTCAGGGATTAAAAGCCACAGGTGTTGTGGGTACAAACACAAGCTTTTTAACTCCATATTTGAAATGTCCAGTATATAATAAAAAATTATTGAACATATAAAGAGTCAATTAGCCAGTACTTAACCAAGTCACATAAAAGGAGATAGTGATTGTTATGAATGCATGAATGACAAATCATTTACACTTCTGAAATAAATTTTAAAATAGTATGTCTCAGAAAATAAATAAAAGATATAAAGAAGAGCTCACGCAAGAGGATTCTGAGTTTCAGCCCAACCAAGGCAACCTAGTGACTTAGTGAGACTTTGTCTCAAAATTTAAAAAATCTAAAGGGCAAGATATGTGTGAAGTCCCTGCTTTTAAACCTCAGTACTTCCCTGAAGGAGGAGGACCAGGGAACAAAGAAGGAAATGGAGTGGGTGAGGGCAAAGGGTGAGGGAAGAAGAGAAGAAAGAAGAAAGAAGAGGAGGAAGAGGAGGAGGCAGTTCTCTACCCTTCTGCCACAGAGTCCAAGAATGTTTCAGAGCATGCCTGTTATATTAGCACTCACCAAAACACTCACAACCTGTGATAGATAGGTAGGTAAGATAAACGAGAAATAAACCTTGTGAAGTGTGTGTGTGTGTGTGTGTGTCTCCTTATTGCACAATATTTTACCCTATCCCATAACACAATCACATCCTTTAAAAATTGCTATCAAGGAGGCTAGAAATTTGGACCCAAACTCATATTATATTATGTGAAATCTACAGAAAAATAAAACCCATAACTCCTCCACATTGAATTTCTGAGCAAGCCTTCTCTTAAGGGACATATGTAGCATGCACTTAATTGAATGCTCCTACTTAGAAGTAAACAGCTGGTTCTTTTTGTAATGCTTACAGTAAAAAGAAACCAGGAGATGTTTGAATTTCCAACTGATAATACAGTCATCTACATGTGTCAATCAAGATGATTCTGAATCTACAATTAACAATTTCCACGTAACACATTCTTTCCTTGCCAGGTAAAATTGAGGGTGCCATTTTAGACACTTAACCAAATTATTTTGTAAAGCTATTAATCTTTTTTAGGCATTCATTCAAAAATGCATGAAAAACTATGATTAGCAGTATGAGAATTTAGTAACCAAGTAAACAACATAAAAACAGACAACAACAAAAACAGTAGACACCAGCTGTTCCACATCATTCTTCAGGTTCTAGAAACATATAGACTTACAAATCACAAGTGCTTTAATTTTATTGTTGCTTATAGAATAAATCAATGCAAAATCTTATTTGGTTTATCAAGAACTTTTATTTATCAAGAGTTTTGCATTTGAAAGGCTCTGGTGTGCCAATTAACTTAATCATCCATGTCCATTTATTTATTTAAATATCTTTTCTAAAAATTATGACAAGGTAGTGGCTGAGACCTGCTGTGTACCAACTTGAGCAAGAACTGCAGTGATTGCTGGAAATGCAATGTTTATTTTAAGGTTCATAATAACTGTGTTGGCATTAATGTTTTACAAATTAATGGCTTAATTATCCATTCCTTTGCATATTTTAATTACCTGATTAGCAGAAGGATGTTGACTCATGAATTACTTAAATCAAAAGGATGGACTACAATTGTAATTCATCATCACTTAATTCTATCTTCCCTCTCAGGCAGATTAGGCTGTATTATGAATTATCCATTTTACAGGGGAAGATGAATTGTTCTTTCTTCCTACTCCACATTGTTTAATAATGTTTTTCAATAGTTATTCCAGGAAAATTTTATGCAATCATAGTAAGAATGGAAAACTTAATGAGATTTTTTTTAAGTTCTTGACTCCATTATTACAGAGAGTAAAAGGAAAAAAAACAGCTGTTTTTGGACATTATTAACTAAATTTTAAATCTCAAAATTGTTTTATGCAAAAACACATTATCATCAATCTCTTGCTTAGTTTTATTTTAATCTGTCAACTTTAAATTATATCAACTAAGTTTTCTTTCAAAAATATACATGTTAAAATACTGAGCAGTAAATTTTTTATGTTAAAATACTGAGCAGTAAAATGTAATTTTTTAAAGAATGGTTTTAGCAACATGAATTGTAAAAGTCACATGCTGCTGGGAGAAAATCATGGTTTGCAAATGGAATATGTCTGGATATCAGATAAAGTCACTATGGTTCCCAGAATGCAAATAGGTATTTATTATTCATGAGGAGATGAGTGGGACTGAGACTCCTCAAGGAGAAAGTACATAGAGGAAAAGGCAAAGAGTGATTCAAAGAGGTTCAAGGGAACTAGTCACGCGGAAATAAGGCTGAGTGTAGAGACCAGCTCCTAAGACATGGTCCAGTGCAGCCACAGGTACTAACAAAATTGAGGTGGATAGAAGATGTTCCTAGGTGAGGAGATGAGAACGACATTGTATTGTACCTTGGGCATACAACCCAAGAGAGGCAATTCCAACCCACCTGCAATGCAAGAGCCCTGGAATTTAGCTGAGGCTTCCCAGGTGAAAGCTCAGGTGCTACAGGGAAGGACTGTAGTAGAATCCTTGGCTTACAGGGAAGATGGAGCACACATGTAGGGGAAACTAATCACCCTCCGTGTCCTAACCAATTAAGGGATGGAAAACAGCTCTTCCTACTCAGTGACTTTTCCTGTCTGGTAAATTTTGTCTCTGAGCACTGTTTAGTTGCAAGCATGGTTTTCAACAGTTATAATTATTTGCTTATGTTGTTTGAATCTGTGAACACTTTTCTGTTTAACTTTCCAAACAGTTTTTTAAATTTATCATTTGTTTTCCACCAATGACACATGCTGTGCTCAAGTCAGGAGTGCTTTCATAAATTTTATATTTTTCTCTTTAGCTTTTAGTTAATGTTTTCAACTGCTGGTTAATGCATTCATAACTTCTATGTATCCTGGAGTGCTTTTATAATTTATAAAACATTAATTTTTTGCTACTTTACATTTTTATTTAAAATTCATACTCCTACAGTGACACCAAATTTTATTATTATCAATTTTTTACTATTATTGTATGCTTCATTTATATTTAAGCTGTACTCCTCATTTGCAAAAAAATAACTAATATTTGTCATCAGGAAAATGGCTTTTTTAAAAATAGACTTTCCTAAAAGGGTAATAAGATTTTACATGAGAGTCTTATCATTTTACATGAGAATCTTTCATTTTTCATTTTACATGAGAATCTTATGATAAGACTACATCTATCATGAAATTCTTTTTTTAAGAAAAAATAACAATAAAACAGTTTCAAAACAGTAGTAGGAGAGTTATAATAATCCATACATGGCACATTGTTGTCTTCATAGTAGTTACTTGGAATATAAGATATAGCTGTGATATCTTTAATATTAGCACAAATTTTTCTTTTCAGTGAACAAAGAGAAACTAGCTGCACAGCTATCTTAACTATTTTGTGTATAAACATATTATTTCCTTTTTCCCTTTCTTCCTTTTCCTGTTCCCCCATGACACAGGAAGGTGACTGGTTGTTCATTAAAATTCTGTTAGTCCAAATTATCAACCTTTGATTCTATTCTCTCTGAGATATTGCCAGATTTTTCCAAAATTCAATGCAAATTTTTTGTTTTGTTTTTGTTTTTTATTAGTACATATTTGCTATTCATAATAATCATATCTCATCATAAGGAATTTGCATCTGCACAATTCTATCTTAATTCTTGCTTTCCCTTTCCCCTCGCCTCCCTTCAACCCTTTACCTCCTCCTCATTTACAAAAGCTTTGCTTCCATTTTCTCCTTTCATTCTCTTTTTTGAACCCCTCATGCCTTCCTTGTTCCCCTTCCCATTTGAACATGTTCAGATCATAGGCTGAGAGGATGTAAAATAAGTGATTCAAGACACAACTCTATCAATGCTGTAGTGAACACCTGTAATCCCAGCACTCTCAGAGGCTGGGGCAGGAGACAGGAAGGTCACAAGTTCAAACCCAGCCTGGGCAATTTAGTAAGACCCTATAACAAAATAAAGAATAAAAAAGGCTATGAGTGGAGTTCAAAGCAAAGGCCCTGGCAATCCCCAGTACTGAAAAAAACAAAACTGTTGTTCCTACCAATTCAATCTTTGCAAATTTACTGTGAACTCAGCAGTTTCCTTCAGATCACTACCACCTGTAATCAGCAAAGCCCACACAGAACTAAAATCTCAGACGGAGGAATCCTGCAAGATTCCAGCAGACAGAGAAGCCACGGTGATGTGGTGTTAAGAGATATTACTCTGGTTTTCTGAGACAGGTTTGGGTTCTGAGATCTGTTCTATTACTTCCAAGACATCCAACCTTGAATAGATAAATTTATTCCTCCATACTATGGGAGAAAAGGATCATTGTTAGTATTAAATAGACACATTTTTAAAATACTAATACAGATTATACTATAAGTGCTAATTTCTTTTTTATTTCCTCCTGGCTTTCAATACTAAAGGTCCCTCTTGATTTACGTTGGGGTTATGCCCCAATTAACCAATCCTAAATTGAAAATATCCTAAATCATAAATGAATTTCAGATATCAAACCACCAGACATCATAGCTTAGCCCAGACTAGTTTAAATGTGCTCAGAACATTTCTATTGGCCTACAGTTGGGAAAATCATCTGACATAGGCTTATTTTACCAAATAGGTCATGTAACTTATTGAATAATACTGAGAGTGAAACACACAATGCTTGTGCAGACAGACTCTCCCACCACCATAATGTAGAAAAATCATTAAGTCAAACTGGCATACAGCAGACCACATATGTATAAAGCAGAGCTATGATGGGCTGTAGGGAGTGGCGTGATAGCCTCACTGCTGCCACCCCATCCCGCCCTCCTGTGGGCATTTGGTGCGTCTGCCTACATTACCCATGATCCTCTCTGCCTGGCCGGACGTGACTTCGACCTATCCAGTCTCTCCACAACATCTCTGCCTGATGACGACAATTTCCTGCCCTCACCCTATATAAATCATGTTCACTTCCTCAATTAACGAGACTTGATTGGAACTGCTCAACTTGTCTCCGTCTCGCTTTCCTCTTGCCCTGCCCCCCATCCCCGTTCCCTTTCCAGGTGAGACCCACGGACTGATCCGCGGGCCGGATCAATGGGCACCCTGGGAGATACAAAAATAAGTTAGATGTGATCTGAATATGACACAGGCCAGAAAGGGTAGTTACAAATACATGCCATCCTTTAAAAGCCCAGTGGACAAGCATCAGCTCCAGTAACACTGAATAAACACCTTTTCCCTGCTGAATTGGTTGAGGTGGCCAGTGAGTGAGTGGAAAAGTTTTGTTTCCATCTTCAATCAACTCTGCCCTTTCAGAAGACTGGACATAGGGGTGGGCATGAATGGCTTGTGCTCAGGGAAGGGGTAGGATCACTTAGATGGAGAGATCCAAGAAGCTAGATACCAGGGCCCTCTAAAGAAGTGATCGGTAAAACCAGATACTAAAGGCTGGTACCAAAATACTAGCCAAAAAGGACTAGTTCTGAGGGTGCTGGGCCAAGTCTTAGGGCAAAGGAGTCCCTCAAAGACTCATGAGCCCGTGGCTCAACAGTAGGGCTCTTAACCTGCAAGGATGTTTGCAGAAGCTCTGGACCTCAGCAGCAAAGAAAATCTTCAAATGAAGTAGAAAGGAATGACTCTGAGAGCACTGGTTTTGCCATTACTGTTCAGTTGGTTCCATAGCTTGAGGAGACTTAATGACTTGTAGAAATAAAAGTCCAGAAAAGGCACTAACATGCATCCCTGACCACCCGTCCACTGAACGCTTTTGGATGACAGGTTGGGCAATGTATCACTCCGAAGACCTCAGTTTCGCAGCACTGAGCATAAGCCTTAGTTCTTGCAGCTGGTGAGATATGTTTGGGAGAAGGAAGCTCTTTTATCTGATCTGAACTCTGTTTTCATCTAAACGCACTTAGATCTGCTTGCCTTACTCATAGCTTTACTCCAGACGCATAGGTGAAACAGATCAAATTCTGCTTGTTCCTTTTCTGTCTTTCTCTTCCCTCTAAGAGATGACAAAAATGTTTTCAGGGAGACGTTATTATGCAGACAATAACTTGATAGAGGTTCCTAAAATCTTATATTCAAAAGGAGAAAAAACAGTTGTTTTTCCAAAATCAAATACAGTTTATATGGTCCCTGCATTGGAAATTAAATTTATATTTCCTACTGTCCATGCCTTGCAGATTAGATTTATATTTCCTAATAAGTGCAAAATCCAGTGACTACTAGGTCAAGCTAACCTGAGCTCTGAAAACACCAGAAGTGAATTTCAACCTCCATACCAAAAGATATGAGATGATGACCAAAGCCAAGCACATAATTCCTATAGGGCGAGTTTCTCCCACTCCTGTTAGTCCAGCCTCACTCCGTGGCCCAAGTGCAGGGCTCTTTCACTTACACGGTTGATCTCTTCCCTATTTACATGCATAATAATAACGGAGGGTTGAAGGTTGAATATTTTTTCCTACATCACAAAGTTATATATTATATGATGCATAACTTTCTTATGCTAAAAACCTTCAAATTGGTCCCTTCTAAAATTTCCACTGTTGATTATGTTCTAGTCTTTTGTTTTTCAATTTATCCACTTTTCATTAATTTGTCCTACCACTTTTTCTGCTTTTACCATTACGAACGTACTGTCCTATCGTATTTGTCAGAGAGTACATAGATAAGTCATGTACTTAGAAACATATAGAGAGGGTAAGAAGGTGTCCTACATACCTGAAACGTTTAAACCCACAAAACTCAATTCACAAATACAAAGCCCTGCCTGCATCTTAATTTCTTAATTATTTAATTACTGGCAATTGCGTTATACTATCATAAGTTTAAAATAGTGTAATATACCTAGCATTCTGAGCTTCAAAGTATAGCAACATGGCACACCGTTTCCTAATACTCCATGGTGTGCAGTATGACTTGGAACCATGACTTGCTCGGGCATCATGAAGGAGCACTGTGCCACATACCACTAGCCTTGGAAAAGATCAAAATTCAAAGTGCCTTTTCTGCTGGATACACATTGCTTTTGCACCACTGTAATGTATAGACATCATAAACTGAACAATCAAAACCATTCATAATTGTTCCATATAAAGAAGCACGGTTTTCAAACAGATGAAGGATTAGAACAAAGGAGTAGAACAAAGGATTACATCAGGGTTTTGAGGGTCTACGGTCAAATGTTTCCAAATCTATGGTGTTCTTTCAACAGAATAGGCAGTGAACATGTTTATGAGACTAATTTTAAGAGCCTCTGACTAGTTATATTTTACTGAGTAACACATTACTCCCAAAATTAGCTACTGAATGCCAGGTACTCAGGAGGCTGAGGCAGGAGGTTGCTAGTTCAAGGAGTTCAAGGCCGGTCTTGGCTACGTAATAAATGCAAGGGCAGCTTGAACTACATAGCAACACCCTGTCTCAAAAAAAAAAAACTTAGCCACTTAAAACAACATGTATTTTCATATTTATGATATCAATCTGGACACAACTTAGCTGTGTTCTCTGCTTCCACTTTTCACAGGTTCACAGGCTGCAGTTAAGGTGTCAGTCAGGGCTACAGCCTCAGCCAGTGTCTTCACTGGGGAAGACTGATCCCAAAGTTGTGCTCAGCTGTTGTGTTATTGGCTCAGTTATTCAGGAGCCATTGACCAGAGTCCTCCTTTGGATCTTTGTCACATAGACCTTTCCAGAGAGCACCTCACAGCATGACAGCTGGCTCCATCAGAGGCAGCAGGAGAGAAAGCAATACAGCCCAGGGAGAAAGTGCTGGCAGACACAAGTGATCATCTTCCATGACTCAATTATGGAAGTCACGTTCCACTACTTCTACCCCGGTCTGCTTTTGACAAGACCTAGACTTTACTCAAGAGAAGCACTTACCCAAGGATGTGAGTCACAGGAGGCTGGACCGCTGCTGCCAAGCCCCCTAGGGGGCTGCAAGACTGTCTCTCTTGGCCTCTCCCTGTGTTTGGCTTCTTCTGTTCTTAACGACAGACTCATTCATTGCCTGCTTAAGCCTCACTGAAAACAGAGCTAACTTAGAAAGAAAATGTGAATCAGTCAACCTAAAATTGGTTTGTGGAAAAGGAAAAAGCTTGGGCTTTGCACATGTTCTTTGTTTAGAGGAGGAGGAGAAGAGCTGAGGGGAGGTAAGAAAATGTGAACTCTGACTGTACTCATGGTTTCCCACTTGTCCAATGACAGAACTTACCAAAAGCAGCTTGAAGTAAATATATATATCTGAATCTACCTACTCAGTAACAGAAATGCATGGTCATTCCTCTCAGTTAATCCTTCATTAGAGATCATGTGGCCCATGAGACTGTGTGTGCAAATCACCTGGAGACAACATGGTTAACACCAGAGTTACTTATAGCCCGCTAATTATTTTGGTACTTCTGCCTCCAGAAACCAGTCTTTGGCTGTTCAGAATGAACAGGAGCCTTGCGTTGGTTTATACACTGTCAGCAATTCCAGAATCTGGATGTGTCTGCACACCTGAATGAAAACAATCTTTCTTCAGGGTTAGTATGTCCTGACTGCCACCATAATCCTCAAATCACCTTTAATATTTTTAATGTAAAATCTCAATGGAAATTTATGGCAATGCAGACATTTATACAGAAAAAATATTTCCAACACATATCAGAATGGGTTTCGATGTCATTTGAAGAGGTGAGAGCGATTCCTTGCCTCCACACACAGCTCATATTGCTATAAATATAGCTTTGCTTAGGGTGACACTGCAGACACCTTCTTAGAGAGTGAGAAAGCCCATAAAGCAGTTATTTTTTAAGGCTTACATATATTTGGGATTGCCTCTGAGCCAGACGTCTGGCCTGAGTTTTCTTGCAGAAACAAAATGATAGAATTCTTCCCAATCTCCCTACGTAGCAGGAATAACAGGAGACAAGAGACTCAAGCTCACAGGGGTCTCCTGTGTGTCCCTGGACTGGACACCGGACTCTTGCTAAGGAGTCTGCAGGTTCAGAAAACCCCACTGAAGTGTGGAGTGCTTGTTCCAGGCTGCTTGCTGGGATCTACTGTGCACTGGGAAGCTCGACTCATCATATAATGAGCAAACACAGTTTCAAAACCACTCAAAACTCCAGTGTTTAATCCCAGCTATGTGACTCTAAACGCTAACCTGCCCCTTCCCATTATGCACACTGAGTCCCGACATACAAGTTTCTTTTGATTTCCCCATGTCAAGCCTGACTCACAGTCTTATCCTAGATGACTCTGAGATCATTTCCCCCGATCTTTTAACGAGTCTTCTTTCAGACTCTTACTTCAAGTTCTCTGATCATATGCTATTAAATTTTTGTTTCTAGAAATCTGATTATGTTATTCAAGACAGATTAATTTATTTACCAAACTGAACTTTTTATATTTATTGGGTTATTCTTTTGACATTCCGCATTCCACAAAGACTATAAGCTTTGCAAGGCCATAGCTGCCTCATTCATTATTATAGATCCTTTGTCCAGCCCAGTCCCTGACATATAGGAATTGCTCAATAATTATGGAACATATTACATGTTGGATCATTTGACAGTCAAAGTGATCACACCTTATGCTTTGGAATGGTATGTTATAGTCAGAATATGTGATTTTATATGAAAATTTCAAGGAGGAAATATTGAGGTTGAATCAAAAAGGAATGTATGATATAATCATGAAAAGTATTTTAATGTATTAAAAGGAAACACATAGTGTTACCCTATTTATTGTTTAAATTGTCATGAATAGTGTCATGGTTTATATCTAGAGGTCCCCCAAAGTCTCACAGGCAGGTAGGTGGAGCGTTGGGGTCATGGGGATGTGATACTCATAGTGGATTCACTCACTGATGAGTTTGAACCTAAACGTGATGTTGGCAGGTGGTCCCTGGTAGGAGGAGGTGGGTCACTGGGAGCATTCCCTGGAAGGATTTATCTCCCTGCCTCCTCCTTTCATCCCTCTCTCTGATTTCTGCCTACTCTGCCATGGACCATTGCCCCTCCTTCCTGCTGCACTGTCTTGGAGCAGCTGACTATGAAACCTCTAGAAGCTGTGAACCAAAATGAACCTTCTCTCCTTGAAGGTGTGGGTGATGGGTATTGTGTCTCAGTAACGAGACAGTATCCAAGACAAATGGAACTGCCATTTAGGAGGAATATGGGTGAAGAAAGACTTGCCTGTGTATGAAAGAAAGCCTTTGTAAATTGCAGACCACATTTTAAGGGAGTATTAGTAAAGTTGTGTGAGGATGATATGAGGGTAAAATTGCTGGAATTCCTGATACTCTTGAGAAAGAATCCCAAAAGTCAAAGAGCTGCTGTGCAGGATAGGGAGTTAAAGGAAATGCACTTTCACTTCAGGAAACATCTCCAAATACAGTTAACTTTAAAAAAGTAGAAATGATGTACTGTGATGATTGTACTTCACCTTTATCTTCATTGTCCAGCTCCTCCCAAGAGGAATAACAGGGAACGGTATACAGTAAATCAAGTTAAAGATATTCTGAGTTCAAATTCTAGCTTAGCCACTTATAAGTCACATGACCTTGATAAAGACACTTTGCTGGACTCAGTTTCCATATATGCAAAGGATTTGGCAAAAATCATGCAGCATAAAGAACATAAAGAATTTCTTATATTACAAAATGTTGAAGAAAAGTGGGATGTATTGTTTTTAGAACAATGGAGAAAAAGACCCCAAAACTTTGGCATTTCTTCTCAATGTTTTTGCCTAAAATTTTTATTTGTTGGCCCTTTTTATATTTTGCAAATTCTTTGTGCTTAAATACTTACATAAATTTCTTGTCTCCACAGGATTTGTGAAATGTAAATAATAGATACTGCAGATATGGATAGTAGAGACAGAGACAGAGATTGAGATTTGTTCTACCTTGGCTTACTCTAAAATAAGATCAAAACCTCCTTAGATTAATTTATATGGATGAATTACTATTAATTTTCAGCTTGGTATTACATAGCATTTAGATCATCATGGATTGATTCTGACTCTTTTAATGTAGCTCTCTTCCCACAAGAAACTTGGCACCATCTCAACCTACTCAGGAACTCAAGTTTTGTTGCTTGTAACCTTTATATAGGTTAGAAAGTAAGAGATAACATATACGCCTCAATTCTCAGAACATTCCTTTACTTTTTATTTCTAGAATGCATAAGACTTTTTTTGTTACTTGTACCAGGAATCAAACTCACAACAGTGCGCTTGCAAGGCAGGCACTTATGCCACTGAGCTAAATCCTCAGCCCCGCATAAGACCTTTTTAAAGGTCTCTGTTAGGATATTTTTTCTGGAAGAAGGGAAGATGCAAGAAAGCAGTAAAAATGTTATCAACCAATCCCCTGCTAAATTTTCATAATGTTGAGGGTGCTGAGAAACAAAGCAACCCGCTCACCTCCCTGGTAAGCAGCCATGGCTCGAGCAAGCGGCCACCCAGGGATAGAACCAGCCAGCATCTCCCAAGATCTGTACCATGTTGGAACTTAGGGCACTGGGAAACCAAGCAACCCGTTTGCCTCCTTGGTAAGCAGCTGTGAGCCACCAGCGCAAGGGCTGAGCATCAAATATCCCATCCCATCCCACCCCCCATTAGCAAATGGGAGCCAGAGGTCTGAGCATCTCTTGGGAGGTTGACCATATGTAATACAGCAAATAGGGGGGATTTCCTTCTACCCTCTCTTTGAAGGCAAATATTGTTATCACTGTTTTGCTTTGCTCTAATTAATTGTATTGCTCTATTCAATATTGTTTTGAGAAGTTCTATAATATTCTGTATTTGGTTTGATTTGGCTATACATGATTGAAAGAACAACTATTGTGAAGATAACAAGATATACTACGGTACCTATTACTGTTATCCTGGTAACCTGTTGTGACATTCTATACCAATTTCACTGCACTGTCTCAACTGGCTTTCTTCTGTCTGTCTTCTTCTTGTATTTAACTACCTTCAAAATAATTTTTAAAATTTTTTTTAAAGTTTTCATAATGTTTAAGACATATACCACTTTGAAACGACTCACCTGGCTGCCTGGATTTTGGGAACCCCTGGTCAGTACTGCGTCCTGCTTCCCAATCCTGCTTTTTAAACTTTGTACTTCATTTTTAGTGCAGTAGAGAAGCCCACCATGACTCTTCAGGTCAGCTACTATCACTGCCTTTGGCAAGAGGAGGCTGACCAACTAACCCAATCACAAAGACCACAGCTGACACACTTGGTGACGGCGTCTGGCTAAGGGAGATAGGTTACTGGCTGGTCAGAAGCCTGGTAACTGTATGCATGAGTCAGTCCTGACTCTACACAAGCAAAATCTACCAAATGGATCCTCTCTTGAAAAGTGACTATGAAACATTCAGAAGGCTCTAACCATCCGGAATGAGAAGCAGAAGCTGAAAGACAGACGGGGAAGCAGCATGGAGAAACCATGAGGAGGTACAAGGCCCGGAAGTAAGCAGCTGTGATTGTAACAGCAGGAGGAGAAGAAAGAAGCACAAAATAGCCCAGTTTCTCCAGCCAGCAATAAACAACCTGGAGGCAATAATGAGTAGCCCTTCTTGGATTCTCAGGGTGGCTGCTGACCAAGAAAGCTATTCCTGTATCTCAAAAGACATTCAAAGTAGTCAGGGACTGCACATTTATTGTTTTCTTCATTCTCTATGCATCCTTAAAAGAAGGACCTCCCTGTAAGAGGTTCCTCGAGGCACCTTCTATCTTGCAATGGCTAAGAGCAAAGATCACGCATTAACTTGATTACCTCACCCCTTGTACACCAGTTTCAGTAACTGTCATGGTACTTTGTCTGGTAGAAGAGTCCTAGAATGACAGACTCCTGTCTTGTTCTCACTGGTGTTCCTAAGGACCTGATTCCATCTCCTAAAACCTGACAGTATGATTATCTTCTCACTACCTTCTTGCTTCTCCCAGATGGCTCTACTGCCAGCTGGCTTGCAGGACTCCACCTGTCACCTGCTGCCAAGTTCTCTGAATTCTTGTTCCACCCACCTGGAAGCAGACTTTCCAGATGGCAGAGTGGAGAATCATCTGTTGGTGCCTTGCCAGGAAATGATCCAGCTTCCTCCGGTTACCTTTTTTATTCCTCCCCGCCTGGTCTGTTGTATCCTACATGCTCCACTCTTGACCTGAGCTGACTGACCTACCTGGGGCTAGGGTGCTGCTACACTACTTGCCTGTTATTCTGTCTGTATCGCTGCTCATTCCAGGTGAGTTTGTTCCTTCTGTCAGGTAACTGCTATAACTGCCTGACTGGTCTGTCTGACATGTTAGGTCGCTTGGCCCTTGCATATACCCAATGAATCATCCCATGAGTTTTAAAGGAGACTGTACCAGAAAAGCATTGACTAAAATACCCACGTATGAGTTGAGTTTCTTTGCTGGGTGTTTAGGATCCTCTGACTCTGATACCCTCTGCCTAATGAGCCCTCGGACCCTGCCATAAAGGTTTTGGGAATGAATTTCTAAAATTATTTTATATATTCTTTTTCCCTTGTCCTTGAGTGTTATGTTTTTCTGTGCATCTGATGCTCTATATTGGCTGGAATACTATGCAAGTACCATATAATTCATTAACTCAACCAACAGTTTTGCATAACTACCACACGCCAGACACAAGATCAGTTAGTCATCATCCAAAGCCACATAGGACTTCTTGCTTTTGAAATGTTTACACTCTAAGCAAAAGAGTCAAACATTAGGCCAGAAATGATGGGCAAATATTCAATAGGGAGGCCACATAAAAGAGAACACTGTGAATTCTACCCACACCATAGGAAGAACAAACAGGAAGACTATGAGAACAGATAGACTCCTGAGGTAAATCTTCATTTAGTGGTAAATAACTGCTTGACAATTGTACAGATGAGGAAGCCATCACAGACAAAAGTTTCAGGAGCAAAAGTGGGAATGCATGGTGTAGAAATTGGCAAGAAAGAGGTCAAGGTATAAGATGGAGATGTAAAGACCAAAAAAGTCCTATCTGATAAATAGTGAATGGCATGGCCTGTTTTAAGAGTTAGAAAGTTTTCACAAGATTCTCCTACTTTCTAAAATTCTAAGTTCTTCCTCTGCTGTCAATTGTAGTGATATGAGAAAAGTCAAATTCATCTTCTATATCACTATGAGCTGTTTTTCATCCCTGCCCCTCCTCTCCAACTATAATTTTTGTTTTCAGCATTCCATCATTTATTGCACCCTCAATCGTGTTGGAAGCATATGCCTATGTTTCCAGCACTTGGGAGGCTGAGGCAGGAGAACTGCAAGCTTGAATCCAGCATGGGATACTTTGAAACTTATCAAGACCCTGTGTAAAAGTAAAAAATAAACTGGTTAGGGATGCATCTCATTTTGAAAACCCTGGATTCATTCCCTTGTTACCCCACCACCACCACCCAAATAGCAATGTTAGAAGTATCTACTTTAAAAGCTTCATATAACAAATGCTAATTTTAGTGGAGGTTACCTTGTGCTATACCATCTCCCTTTAGGACTTAAGCACTCATTGTCCCAGCTTTGAAACATGTTAGCAGCTGATGACAGATAGTTACAATCTTTCTAGAAGTTGAACTCTGTAGAAAGATGCTGTCTTTTCCAATCTTGATTCTTTTTGCAGTAACAGCATCCAATAATTGTACATGAAAACATAGCAAGGGTTGACCATGATCCCCCATCTACATTCAGGACACCAATGAAGGGCTCTTTCTGCTCCAAAGCAACCTACAGAGCCAATTATGATGCCATTTGCAATTACAGCACTGCTCACCTGCTCCTTCTACCCAATCATGCTTTCCTAATCCAGAACCACAATTAATCCTGTTACCAAACTCCACACTAAACTGCCTGTATGAAAATCTCAGTATCTTGGAGGTTATTTCCCAGAAAATTCAACCTACGTTACTAACTGATAAACATGTTTCCAAGAAGGAAAGCAAGAAAGTGAATTATTCATTTTTTTTAGGAAGAACTATTAAGCACATCCAATATGCTAAGAACAGTTTTATGTCTAGGGAAGATGCAAAGAACAGGAAATGACTAGGCAATGCGAGTGCCTTCCCAGTTCTGAGGCAGGAAAGCCCACCCAAAGGAGGAGGCCTGGTGGTCCCCATCCTGCCAGACTCTCCAGGATTAAGTACAAAGTGGGTGACCTTCTTTTACCCAGTCTATCGGGGACCTGGCCTAGATCCCCAATCTCCCAAGTGAGTGTACAGTGAAGGCTTAAATAAGTGAGTCAACTGGTATGATTTTAGGGTTCCAGGAGGATCAAAATCCTCTACAGAGTTCAAGACTCTGGGGGCTAAGACAAAGAATGTCTGCAGGCAGCCCATATTTATATAGATTTCAAACAAGGAAAGGGTTAGAGTGAAAAACACAGGAAACTGAGCAGGGCCTTGGAAGTGGTTCAAGGACTTTTCCAAATAACACATTATGTTTATTTTAGGAGAACTATCTTATGTTAATTTAGGAGAAGTATCTTAGGAGAAGATCTCCAAGTTGCATTTCACTACAGGAGTGAAATGCCTGCAGCTACAGTCTTTATTTATTTAATTGGATTTGGAGCCAGGCATCCTCAGCTGTGACCTTACCTTGCCCTTTGAGATGTCTTTTTGTTATCGGGTTGGCCATGCCCCGGCCACGCCGCAACCCTGCATGTGGCTTCAATTGCCAGTCCAATAGTTTGCAGATTCTGGAAGTTGGGAAATTTTGTTTTCTTGGAGTCTTTAATAATAGATTTCATTCCCTGGTACCTGAGTAGTAAGTATGCTCCTTTCCCAAAATAAGGAAGCAAGGTCTTTTCAGGCAAAACTCATGTCAATATTAAAAGTGGCACACAAATTGAAATAAAAGCCATTTTTTGTTGATCAAGAATGAATTAAGGAAGGCTCTCAAAAAATTTGCCCGAGGTGTTTCCTGGTATGAGGACTATTTATTGAGGACAGGCATTGTCTCCCATAGAGCTTATAGCTATATCTTGGTACTACTTTTAAAACAGCTTTCAATCCAATAAGACAGTTAAGTGCTGATAATCAATCATAACCCACCCCATGTTGAAGCCTCTGACTTAAGGAGATGGGTTACTGGGAAGCTGCTGCCAGCACTGTATTCAAAGAGATGATAATGACTTTTTCCCCTGGCATGCAATGAACCTACTGTATCAGCCCAGACTGCTTCTAAATAAATGTGGGTTTGCAACTCCTAAAGATAAAATTAAAACCTGCACAGTCTGTCACACAATCATTATTTATCACAATGACGGTGTGATCATTTTTCTTATAGCTTAAAATGGCATATTGATGATAATTACTTTAATCTATTTTTTAGTACATCATAAGATGCTTGAATTGCTAATGTAATTTTGAAGTTAATCTTTATTTATAGGCATAAGCTTCCTATGGTGCAATGATTGGTCATTCATAAAAATCCAGGCAGGGTATCTATTCATAGACTATGTCAATGAGGAATAGAGCCTCGATTTAGAAGGAAGAAATAGAACAGGAAATAGAACTTGCAAATTTCATCTCAATTTTTTATGTTCCTTCATAGATTAACTTTCATGTAAATAAAGTTCATTCCTCTTTTTATTAGCAGAGAAAGTCAAATCTCCTGACTTTCTAACTTTACAAGCTCATTTGTTTCCCATTTATTTACCATTCATTCTATATACATTCTGTAAATACATTCTATCAGCCAGAAATGGGAAACTGTTAGAAATAGAACATAAATATAAAGAACCCTAGGGTATAGCACCCACCTGAATAGAAACACTTGAATTGGTTTCTTCTTTCTTCAACCCAGTGACAAAAGTAGTATGCAATAATTACATACTGAGTGAATAAGCAAGACATGGTCTCTATGATGACCTAAAGGAAAGACATGACCTAAAAGAGTCTTTATACTTTCCAAGAAGTAGAGATGCTTCCACACAGGTATAGCTTCTGTAGCACAACGCAGTAGACATAAAAACAGACTTCAAGTCAGACAGACAGGAATTTAAATAGCTGTGAGACCTGGGTGAATGTTTGGATCTCTAATCTCCTTAACTATGTAATAAAAACAATCACATTTGGGTGAATCATAGTAAAGACTGAAAAGTTGCTGTCACAGATAGGCACTATATTCATTCACTGTAATTCCTATAAAACAGGAAGTGTTTCAGGTACTGAAAATTCAGGAAAAATAAATCTTCCCTCCCCAGGGAATGTCTGTGACCACACAGAGACAGAGCCTTCTAGGTGTGGGAGGGCAAGTCCAGGGCCCTTGGTAAAGACACAGGTACAAGACAGGCTAAGCGAGGCCAAGAACACGGAAAGGAGGACAGAGAGACAGTCGAATGTCAGACCACAGAGAGTTCTGTAGGTGGTCTAATGATTTTAATTTCTTCTTTCAAATGATAAAAAACTGTTGGAGGAAAGAAATGGTATGATTTTACATGATTTCTAAAAAGGATCCCTGGTTGCTTTGTAAGGTTAAGGTTGTAGCTTAAAATGGCACATTGATGACAATTACTTCAAATAGCACCACAAAATGAAACTTTTACTTTGGTCTTCTTCTCCTTAAAGACAAGTGGCTTCTCCAAACTCTCTCAGGCCTAGGACAAGCATGGCTCCCCTACCTTTCCTTGGCCCAGATAAATGACAGAATATGCAGATGCTAGAGCCAGGAAGTCAAAGGTCAATTTACTTTCCTTAGGCAAGGCAAGAAAGGCAGAGATCTGGGTCCAGCAAGGGGTGAAGCAAGCCTGAACTTAGCTGCTGACTCACTGTGTGCCCACCCCACTGTTCCTTGCTGATTCTCACACATCTGTGAATGGGAAGATGGTGATTTGAGGCGAATGATTCCCTCTATCTCCTTGGCGCTAGCTTTGAATAAATCCTTTTTTCCCTTACTTATCAAAATAAATGGCCTCCCTTGATTTGATCAGTAACAGACAAAGGAGCCTGAGTTTAAGAATGTAAGTGGCTAGTTTCATAGAGAAGAGATGGAAAAAGCAGGAAAACATGGTTTGAGATGGCAATGTACTTTGTCAATACCCACGATTTCCATTTACAGACATAAACACTGAGTCATGGAGAAAGTCTAAGCAATTTGCTCATATCTACATGGTTGGTAGCAAATTCAGCACTCAAATTGATGTGTACCTTCCCGCATTTCATGCTCTTAAGTACCACATAATCAGTATTACCTCATTTTAAAGAATGAGTAATCTAAGATGAAAGAGGTTAAGTGATCTGTCCAAGATCACACCTTTACCATGTTTCAGGACCAGAATGAGAACCAAGATCGTCTGTATCTTCCTACAGTGACATATGCGTACTGCCCATCCATTTTCTTGTGTCTTAGATTTCCTCTTCACCTAAAGAAAACCATAACCTTCAAACGGTGCCATGGAATTAATGGAGTTCACATTTGCAGTTAGTATAAAGATCTCATTATTTAACATTACTGTGAAATAGAAATTGTATTTCCACAATAACCATCTTCCCTATAATTTTTTTTTATTTAAAAGAGAATAAAACAAAAGGGGGCAGTACAGAGCAGATCAGAACAGGACAACATAGGCAACACAGTACTTTACATTAAGTCAACTGGACATCAAGAGTATCTAACACCATATATCTTACTCTGCTATAGTTGAGCATAGTTTCAATTACAATAATATCAAACATAACACAATAGTATAAAGCCATGCATATAGTGAAAGAATTCCAGGGCTTTCTGAACTGAATAACAGAAAATGATCAATGGGTATTATAATATCTCATTTTTGATAAAAAAGAAAAAAATTTGTTTGAACTATCACGCATATTCAAATTCCAATAAGACACAATGTGGTGGATAGAACCAATGGTAATAGAACAAAAAAAGCATGGTAGGACTTTTAAGAAGGATAATATTAAATCAGCAATAGCTGCCATAATGTTTTCTTCAAAACAGCTGTTCATATCATCACGTATGATATAGTCAAACAAAACAGGATAACACCATTCCAACTGATGATTGAAAACTTTGAAAGACTTCACAGCTATTAGATGGGGCCTCATGCTTACCATAAAGTCTTATATACTCTTATCAAATCTCATATTAGGGAGATTATATGGTATTTACCCTTGTGAGTTTGGTTTATTTCACTTAAGATAATGGTCTCAAGTCGTGTCCATTTATTTATAAATATCTCGATGTGATCATTCTTTATAGCTGAGTAGTAACCATTGTATAAAAATGCCACAACTTTTTTATCCATTCCTCAGTTGATGGGCACTTGGGTTGTTTCCAAGATCTGGCTATTACAAATTGTGCTGCTATAAACATGGGTGCACATATATCACTGTGGTATGATGTTTTCAGTTCTTCTGGGAATATGCCTA
>PVJX010017889.1:0-37493 GCA_004027295.1 Dolichotis patagonum
TATCTATCAAACATACCATATGAATTCATATATGATATCATTTTCTGTTTTGTATTCCAATACTATGCAACATAACAGTGATTTAGACAATATCACTACTAAAATTTTATTAAATCCAAATTTCATTAATAGTAATGTCATATTTAAACATCACCTAAAGTAACTTTGTTTCTTATTGTAGAACAGGAACTGTGCATTCCCACTTCTATGCAGGTTAGTTGTATTATGTTAGGTGCAGTTACGAACTTGCTACTGTCTTTATTTGGAAGTTTAATATGGTTTAAGAAGATATATCTTGTCATTAAGTTGATATAGAAGAACAGTGACTATTAATCATGGTATGTCAACTTCAGTGGATTTTGAAATGTCCAGAGATTAGTAAAGCCCACTTTTGCATATGCCTGCAAGATATTTGCAGATATGATTGGAATGTTCTCCACCCCACTGGGCAGGTAAGACCACACAGATTGGGGGTGGCAGCATCCAATGGGCTTGCAGTCTGTGTAGAATAAAAGGAGTAGAAAGAGCTGGTCTCCTGAGCTGGACAGGAGCTTACCTTCCTCAGTCAGCCATCTCAGCCTCATCTCAGCGTTTCTGCTGTAAGATTCATCAGTCAGCCATCTCAGCCTCATCTCAGCATCTCTACTGTAAGATTCAGAGTTTTGATCTGGGTCCTAGAATTGTTTCCTTACCCGCTCTTGTTCTACAACTTACAGCTTGTTTTGTTGAGCAGGTCCTGGCCGCTCTGGCTTCCTTACCCTCAGACAGCCTTGTGGACTCTCCTGCTGCCATACTGTAAGCCTAAATCATGTAGCTCCTTGCATAATTTTACATTTCTGTGTGCTTAACATATGTTCTGTTGGTTCTGTCCTAAGGAAGTCCTATCCAGTTAAGATCATAATGATTTCCTGACAATATTGATTGGTTTACAGATATATATCATGAGAAAACTAACATGATCATACTTAATTCCAAATTGTATCACTGCTTTGATTTTCCAAGCTTCTATCAAAAGCTTAATTTTTATTTGCTTAATCATAATCAAGAAAAGCCAACATTCTGGTGATCTGTCTTACCTATGAGTTTCCTCATTACCTTGAAACACAAAAGATTACCATTTTAAATTTTGATGTTTTGATAGAGTATTTTAGCAAGGAATAAATTCTTCTAAAATATATCCATTTTCTCCTACCATATCAATTGTGAAAAGTAAGAAGTTTTACCAATCAATTATCACTGCAGGTAATGTCTGAGTATGCAAATATTGCCCTAATATGACATGGTATATTTAAAAAAATAAAAATGATGAATGTGAATACTTTTGTCATAACAAAGATATTTATAACAGCTTATAATAAAGAAATATATTGGGGATGAGGTGCATGTATAATAAAATTAGAGGTAGCATTTGTACTTTAAAAAATCTCTATTTCTCAATCAGAACTATTTCTATGTATGCAAAATTTTAGCAGTATAGGAAGGCAGGTATTGCCATGTGCCAGCAAATGTACACTTTTATGAACTCTTAAAATATCCAAAATATTTATGAGTTTATATCAGCACAGTTTTTCACTCAGGCCTCCAAAAGGCTTTGATTTCCATAGACTATTCCAACTCTTCTGAGATTCCATACATGCTCTCTAGTGCAGCAAACACAGAATTAATGCCAGTTACCTCTGGGGACCTCAGGAGCTCTGATCTATGGCTGTGAATATCCTATTTCATTATGTAGTGCCTGTGATAATTAAGTTTTTGGAATGTAAATTTTAAAGTTATCTCCTGGAACTAGGCATGATGCGGTTCCTCATTACCTGTTAGATAACTATAATGGAAATAAGGCAAATGGATGAATGAATGGATGAATATGTGTATGAACAGATGTTTAGACATATGTGTTGATAAATGTGCAGATGGGGGATCAGTGGATGAGTAAATGTATCAAGAATAAGTTAAGGTAGCAACATGCACACACTTCAGAGATACATAATCTTATAGGAACATAGATAGATAGACAGACTTACAGATTTAAAAAAAAAACCTCTAGAATGTTTCCAGCTGCTTCCACTGAATTTTCATACTTAAGCAAGAAAAGCCTTCAAGGTTCTGCAATAGAAAAAAAAATTTGGGTCCCAAAGAAACAGAAAGTGATGATCTCCTATCTCTTAGCAGAAGTCAAGCTTTGAGTATCGTTACTTCTGAAGAAAATGTCTTCAAATGTATTAAGTTAATTTAAATAAGGTGATGTGCTAAACCATTACATTTTGCTTATGTTGAAAACTGTGGTTCACAATACCCCCCTGAGCCTCTCTCCAGTGCCCTTTGAGTTTTGCATGTTATACTGAAAGTGACATATTCTATTTGAAATTTCAGTCCAGATTCTGAAGGATCATAATTTTAAATTTGTAAATGAATATAACATAAACCTCTAATCATTTGCAAATTTTATTTTATTAAAAGCATCTTACTACCAAATAAATTAAAGTATGCTTGTGATGCATTTATTTTGCAGATTTTTTAAACTTTAATTTATTTTAGCCTTTAAAAACCCTCACTGCATCTTATAGCAGACAGTTTTTAAATTATGTGATGCTTTTTAAATATGAATTATATCACAAAGGACAGAGAAAAATTAAATTATTCCAAATTTAAATGTGAATAAGTAAAAAATACATAAAATATTTCTATTCTAAAGTATTCACATAAACCAATTGAATGACTATTAATGTTAAAAATAGAGCATATATATATATATATATAGTGACAAAACATCTTATTATTCTTATGTACAAAAAGTAGCATGAGAAATTTACTATCATTTGATCTACTTATTCATCAATTTGCAAAGCCTCGTCATCAATGCCCTGTTTAATCATGATCTAGGAGATCAAATATGGTGAACAAAGGGAGTTATCCTCATAAAAACAGATGAAATCCTGCTTAGTGAATTTCTTCATTGTTCTAATTTAACAACACAATTTGATAAACAGAAAGGTCCAGCAAAGAGCACATAGAATATTAAGGTGAAAGTGGTGAAAGCAGAAAAATAGGGCAAATATAACTTATGTGTAAAAAAGCCTTTGGGTTTATTTAGATATTTCAATACCCTGTTCACAGGAAACAAGCAAGGAAGCTTGGAATGCATTGTACTGAGAATCGTACCTCTGCAGTCCTATAAGTCAAAGTGCTCCTGAGAATCCTGGGAATACACACGCCTCGGGTTTTCTTAGACTACTCTTCTCTTGGCTATCTAAAAATGTTGTAACATTTATTTTAAGTGTAATTGTCAATGTCAGGGTTTTATTTTTTTCTTGGTTTGGTTTTTGGTACTGAGAATTGAACTCACAACCTCATGCTTGCCAGACAGGCCCTGTGTGGTTGAGCTACATTCCCAGCCCCTAACATCAGACATATTTTCTTACTCTTGCCTTTTTGAGAGGGGAAGCAATATTGTATTCATTTCTCTATAACCAAGCTTCTTTTCCTTAATAATTCAGATTTTCTTCATCCAAGGAAAATAGCAGCTACAGATTACAAATGTATACAAAACAGTCCTAGCATATGGATTGACAGAACCAATGAATCACCACATTCAGCGTTTAAGATTTGAAATTCAGCAGTGCTTGAGGCATAGTGAATAGAAGATACATTACAAAGACTTCAAGTTTTCTAGTCAAGTCTTTGACAAAGTAGGTATGTGGTATTAAATATGCTGGCAAAAAGAAATGCCTTAGGAGGAGATTATTTTTTAAATTACCTCATTTGTCACTATAATTTCAGTCATAAAACAGAAAGAAAAGGTCGTAAATGCATGGAAATAAAATTTAGAGAGCACTGCTATTCAGGGTGCAGGCTCATGTAAGTTAATTACAGTGTATCCACCCCTGTCGTTGGGAAGAGTGGAAGCAACAGGCTGGCGTCTGTGTTCATCACTTTGTCTACCATGTAGATGTGAGTATGTATGTGCCTGTGTGTCCCTTTGACCTCAAAACCTTTCCAACACTCTGTGTTCAAAGGTGATACTGGACACATCTTAGGTATCTGTGTGCATGAATATGTTTTAAAATGTTCATTTCCTGCTTGGTGTGGTGGCACACACCCGTAATCCCAGTGCTTGGGAAACTCAGGCAGGAGGTTAGCTGTGGTTTTGAGGCCAATTTGAACTCCATAGCAAAACTTTGTCTCAAAAAGACAACAAAAAGGTAACTAAAATATTTACTTACTTACCTTGTTGAAATTTATCCCAATTCTTCTTCTAATCACTCTTGTGACACCAGTCTTGAAAATAGAATAATTTATATAACTTCCATTTAATTTCTCCAAACCTATTTCTTCATCTGTAAACTAGGGATGATAACACAAATTTATGTACATGATAAAATCAAAAGCAACACAAATTTTCAGTTTTTTACACTAGGGAGACAATATGATGTTTACATGTGTGAGTCTGATTTATTTCAATTTTGAGTATCGTCTCAAGTTGCATCCATTTACTGATGAAAACCTTGAGTTTGTCCTTCGATATAGTTGAGTAGTACTCCACTGCATTAAGAAAAACCTGAAAGAATAAGTAAGATCCAAAATGCACAATAAATATTGTGAAAGTGAAAGGGGAAGAAACTGCTCAAAAGGAGTTTTTTTATACTTGTAATCTTAGCAACTACTTTCAAGATAACAATACACAATATATTAACCATTGTTAATTTCCTATTATGTTGTTTTGAATGTCTGTATCATTTTTATTTTTTTCATTTTAAAATGAAAAAGAAACATAAAGATAAAAATATATAATGTAAAATAAATTAGCATTAAAATGTAATTTTAAATTGAACAGCACAGAATGTGCAAAGTCAAGGGAAAATGAGAGAAATCAAAACAATATATGTCAGGGAATGGGAAATTCTTCTTTTATAGTACGGATGCTATATCTCCTGATCTAAGTGTATGCATGCAGAAAGTTTTACTTCCTCTAGTCATTTTGAATGAGAAAATTTCTAATTTATATTAAATGAAAGGAATTTATAATAATACATTAAGATACTATACAGATTAAAGTAAAGTTCAAGGTAAATGACTTCAAAAATCCTAAAGATCTTCTAACCAAAACTGGTCTCCACTTCTCTCCTTCATTATTTTTATCATTTTCATTTAATCTAATTAATTAAAATCTGTTTCTAGCTCATATGCAGCAGTACCTTGGAGTATGAATGTAATTTATTTTATGATTTGGGGAAAGAGATCTGTTTGTGTTTGTATGAGGAAGGTGGCTGTGCTTGTTTTGACACCCAATGTGGAGTTTGTGAAGGGTAGCTAAATTTTGCCAAAAGCTTTGTTTGCGAAGTAGTTTGCAAACAGAAGCATTTGTGATACAGGTATTACTATATCTTCCTGATTATGAATAAGAAATACAGTATTATTCCATGTTGGAAACTATGGAGGCTATGAGAGATATAGAGCACTAGGTAGAGGGAAGAGACTCTCTGATCAAATATGCTTGTGAATGCTTCAAAGGTTCGTAACCAACATCTGAACAGGGACAGCAAGGCCTACTCCACTCAAGTGTGCTTCCTGTCCTGATCCCCACCATGGATGCCAAGGCAACAGGTACGTGCACCAGACAGAGAGGTGCTGGCTTAACCACCATCCTGGGTGGGTTAGTGTGAAAATGTAGCTAATGACAAGAGTTTCCAGGTTTATTTGCTTAAGAAACACCCCAATGTTGCCCTGGAAAGCACCTACACAGGACATAGGAGAACATTTCCAAGGTCCACAGCGGTAGAATCCCGCTAGCTTTGGACATTTGGCTATTTTTGGAGACTTTTTGCATTAATTCAGGAGCAGGTGGAACAGTGAGGGAGATTCTGGTGTCTATGAAGTAGAGGACAGGGGACTGCCAAGCACTCTAAAATGCAGAAGAGATCCCAGAACAAGAAATTATCTAGCTCAAAAGCCAGCAATGGTGAGATTGGGGAACTCTGGAGTAGAATAAGACTACAAGTCATTGAGTCCAATCCTCACAACACCAAAAGGCAGAAACTAAGGATTCTTGTTCTCAGGTCTGTTATGTGCATTGTGTGACTCTAGTCAGCCTAATGAAACTTCAGCTCTGAAACCACAATCAGGCAGTGATGGCAGTGGTGTATCTTACTCTGTTTTGTTCATTTGCACAATGTCCTTTCAAAAGGAAAGCAGGCATTTTGTTCATTTGCACAATGTCCTTTCAAAAGGAAAGCAGGACAGTGATAAGTGATTGTCTTTACTGAGTAAGTGACATTGGTCAGAAAAATAAATTATAATTAATCATAAATACTCGATATGAAGAAGAAATTTATTAGTCTGCTTATTGCAGACTGTGAGAAACTCTCGATGACAAATATGTGTGCTAATTGGTAGGTACATCTATTCGATGATGAAATTTGTACATCTGTATCTCAGTTTCTCCATCTCTAAGGCACTTTTCTCTTATATAGCCACATAAATTTTTGCATTTTGCTTCATTATATTAGTATAACACACACACATTTAAATTTTTGAATCATTGCAATAAGTGATATTCTATAATAAAACTGTATATGGAAAACTAAAACTATATCATATGAATGATTGCATGTTGTTTTAATTTTACAACTCAATTGTTATTTAGTTCAATCCCAAAACATATATATTTATATTTGTCTTTTTATTTCTTTAGGTATACACTTGAGTAATTATCCACGTATAAATCTATAGTACTTACCTTGTATCGATTTACCTTGCAGAATTCCATCTTCATTTATCAAAGTTTATGTAGAATTGAGTTTCCTGATGATAAAATTTTAACGTAAGAAATCTCTTACAATAGCATTACTGAAAGTATAAGGTGTTTTTAATTTTATAGCTGCCTGTTGTCTTTTTCCCTTTGGGGTTGAAAATTATTGATATGCTAGTGTTCTACACCTTTCCGTCAGACCTACCTCTGATCACTGTGAAAGATTTTGAGGTGAGTGTTACATAGAGCAGAAGAAGCAGATACAATTAAACTTCAGAGCACCTCTGTCACTCAACACCCTAGCATAGAGGAGTTTGTTACAAGATATAGTGACAAACCCTGAAATGGTCCCTATGTACAGGTGCAGCCTAGGGTCCCACAGGTGTGCGCAATGTGACACAAGTGCAAGGACCGCGGCATCAGTATGCTGCCTCACATGCCTGGTCGTAATAGAGTGGGGAAAATCACTTGCCTTGTGATTCACCTTGATGCTGTTTACAATGAAGGCTCATTTTCTCTCCCATGGTCATTGTAAAACCCAAATTAAAAATAATGTCTAAAATGTCTGGCACTTTCTGCAAATTCATAAGATTTTCATAGTGAATAAAACATTCCTGTCCATGCCATCATTTTTATAACAGGATTCTTTTCTGTTCGTACTGAGCAAGCATATATATTTTCTTTAAAAGCACAAAAATAAAACTAACCAATGAACTGTGGTGTAGGTGTCATGTCAGGGTACAAAATACAAATATCAGACAGTGAGTTAAAGAACTTTAAGCTCCTAAGTGCCTGACAGCTTAAATCTACAGAAACTCCCTCCAAGCTGAGCTATGTTAAGAGGTGACTAAACAGTCCTGACCGTAATTAGCCTAAATTCCTAGAGTTTGCAAGGTACAGAATACTTTGGGAGAAAGATAAAAAAGCAGGAAGTCCCTCACTTTTACAACTCTATCTCTGTGAATGTGTCTATGTAAGTGTAGCGAACTCTGCCAAGTCTTCCAGTCCCAGGAATACAGCGCCAAATTAGAGGGCCAGGAGAGGTAAAGATTCCAAAATAAGGATTGTTTGGAGAGACTTGGAAAACTGATTATCAAGAGAAGTGTGTGTCTTGGTTTAACCAGGGTCACTTTTAATGCTGCTGCTGATGTCAAGTCTGCTCCTATGGAAGAATGTGGCCTCCCAGTCTAACTATACCAATAGGACTGGCTACCACATAGCCCTCCCAAGACTGCTTAATCGTGCGATCATTCTGTCAAACAACATCCATAACCTCGCTTCAGAACTGTACACAGAATTTGTAAGTACCTTTGTTTTCCCCTCTTATTAATAGGAGACATCCCAATAATGCTGGGGTAAAGAGTACAATTTAAACAGGACAACCTCATCATTTAATTTTAAAATAATACTGATTAATGTGTTTAAAGAAAGCAAGAAACCAATAAAATGTGGAACACCAAGGAAGGAAATGTTCGTAAACCTATCACAAGCAAAAAATGTAATGATTTTTAAAAGAAAGCTATCCTTACTTCACTTTATTCTTAAAAATGTAGAATTTGGACATACATCATTTTCCTTGGGGGCTTTGGAAGCATGCTGGTTTCTTCCTCTAGCCCGCAGGGCCAGTCCATGAGCATTCTTCACTGAGCTCATCACAGATGTCTAAAACATGGGAACAGCTCCGCAGAGAACTGAGTAGATCAAAAATTGAACTGAAATGATTTCTTGTCAGATGGAAAGAAATCTAAATTTTCTGAGCCACAAAACACAAGCAAGCAGTGAGCCAAGATTTCCACTGTAAGTGGTAGGCAGAAGATTTGGTTTAGCAGTAAGCCTGGTTCTTGTTTCCAGGTAAAGTCAGTTTTAACAGTGTGCATTGTCTCCCACAGGTTAGCGTTGCAATGGACAGCAGGTTAGGGCTAAGGACACAAAAGGACTGCACAGAGAACTGGCCCATGTTTGTGATATAGTCACATCACACAGTCTGTTATGCATCCGTCTTCTCTTTTGGCATTTTTGACTTGCCCTGAGTATTACTCAAAATCTTCCTAAAATTTCCTCTCAACTTTCACAAAGTTTGCTTATTACTAGTTTATGGTGTTTAATCTCAATCTGTTCCTTAAAATTTCATCAAATGTTTTATTTTATGATTTAAATTTTTTACAATAAAAACTTGTACTGTTAATTGATGATGAGTTGGAGAGTTGGATGTATGTAAAATAACAAGTAACTGAAAGAAAAGTATACTGTTTATTTCTGCTTAAGGTAATATATCAGTTTGGACCCTGGAGAGACAAGAGATTAAATAGGTAAATATAGACACATATGTATCACTACCTTTGGGTCAAATGCTAGAATAAAGTGTTACTTGACAGGTACCTTTATCAGTTTTGCTGTTTTTCATGGTTGTGTTCCACATTTTAAGTCACAGGAAAACTGTAAAATAAAGGCAAAGCAATTAGAAGATGGTGGGAGGTCAGAAAACTTAGTAGTGGAAATAAGTTTCCAAAGCTAATGGAAAATTAGGTAAAAGAGATAAGTTCCTAATTGTATTTTCAGTCTTCTTGCAGCCCTCCTTTGGAATCAATTACACATGCATTAGATGTAACAACATTAAGTGAATGGATTCCAATTTTCACTCTTAAATCCAACTCACTGGATTTCCTATTGGTTCCAGGCAAACCTGTACTCTATGGACCCAGAATTCTATTTTGTGTATATGAGAAGGTGCCACACAGCCTCCATCGTCACCCCCCTAACCAAGGATAGCACGCTGAAGATGAACGTGAGTCCCCGCCCACACCACCATCTCCTAGGAGCCAGTGTCTGGCTTTGCAGGCTGTAGGCTCTGAGAGGCACTGTGGTCTGTGGAGACAGAAGCCACACTGCAGAGCAGAGCAGCGGGATGGGGAGCAGTGGGAGCAATCACTCTGTACGGGGAAACCCCAGGGAAAACCCAGTGCTGAATAAACACTGTGCAAGATCTGTAAGCTGGAAATGCAGATGACCTTATCTCAACCAGCACCCCACACCTAGGATTTTATGTGAGAAATGTGGGTGCTATTTACCCAGTGCAGGTTAGCGTGGCTCCTGCCTGGGTGGTGGTTCCAGTCCTGACCTTGTTGTGCTGCACCTTCTCTATGGCACTGGCATCTCTCCCCTTCTGCTTCTGCTTCTGCTCCTGCTCCTGCAGTGCCCTCTCCTTCACTCTGCACTTGCTCTGGGTCTTGGCCCTGTCTCCACTGAAAGTCACCCCACTGTGACTGTAGCCTTTGATATCATGACACCTTACTGACAGGTATGACTCTGGCCTCTGCTCTGATGATAGCAGAGCAAACCTATCAAACCTTAATAATTTATCCATGCTCTATTTTCACCTGCCACAACTGTGCTTTTTGGATTTTCTGCCATAGATACAATGTTAACATTTTGTTTTAACGAAAACACAAAATGCTAGAGGGAAAATAATGTTGGGAAATTGTTATCAATTAGAAATCCCATTAAAAATATTTCTCCTTATGAGCTACTTTCATGTGATAGTTTGTTTTACTGTAGCAATTTTTAGGCCAATGCCTTAACTTGTAAATTTTAAGAGCATCTATAGGGCCAGAGTTTAGCTCTGTGGTATCAGTGCCTGTTTGGCAAGCCCAAGGTCATGAGTTCAAACCTTGGTACCAAAGGAAAAAAATAGCATCTATGACCTACAGAAAAAGTTTACACACACTGGAACCTCCCATCAGTTTTTCAGTAGGTCTTTCTGAGTGAAGGTCACCTGCAACTAACCTGGCTGTGTCTCACTCCGGTTATGGCGTGCTCCAACCTGGTGCTCAGGAGAAGGAGCTGATCATCCTGGTGATCCGTTTGATGCTCTCCTGGGAAGACCCTATGAGCCATCTCAAGGCTCAAGCAGTGCGTCTGCCAAAGGCTTCTCCGAGTTTCACGCAGACAGCTGAGTTGATCCAGCGGGAAATGCAGCAACTTCTAGAAGGGCTGAAGACAATCGCCTGGGAGGTGGGTAACACCTGACGATTCCTTGGTTTTCAGTTATCAAGATCCCCTCTACATTGGGAAGTAGAGTGACATCCCTTGCTTTGCAGGAATAACATTTAGCCTGAATGTTGCACCTTCCAGTCTGCTACTCCACAGAGCCAGAGGCATAGGCAGCAGTGCAGATCCCAACATCAAGGGACCTCAGGACTCTGTGCTGAGGGGGCTGCCCTCTCTGCACTGAACAGGAAGCCCCCTTGACTGTCCCTTCATGGGTGGTGGTTATATATCTCCCCTGAGAAGAAATTCTCAGAAAGGCACCTGCAAAAAGTGTATCCCTCAAAGTGTTCTAGGACTCTGACACTGAAATTCTGTTTTCTCCTCACACAAAAGTTCGGTGAAACCTTGGGTGGCCAGAATAATTTCTTCTGCTCATGATCTAAGGCACCTGTATACCCAAGCAAGGAGAGGAGAGCCAGTAGTGATCAGGTGATGGTGGGCATACACTGATTATATTGCAAGGCATCAATGGTTTATGGGGTTGAAATTCAGCAGACATGTTTGCTCATCTTGCAGAATACTCACAGGCCAAGCTACTCACAATCAAAAGTTTACTGTATTTGGTAGGAAATGAAAATATCCATATGGATTGCGCTAAAGCTCCAACACCCTCAATACCGGAGATAATCAAAAGACCATAGCATGAATACCTTAAGCCAGTAAGGTGACTTTTTCCTGAAGTGTGCTTTATTTTATAATTGATACAGTGTTATCTTAAACTATTTTGGGGTTTGTAAATTAAAACTCATACTGCTGCATTAAGTCACCTCAGACAATTTGTCATACCTTTACTAAATACATCTCCATTCAAATAGGACAATTTCAACAACAGCACAGTAACAGGCACACAGCTTTCTGAGGTTCTCAGAAAGAATGTCATCAAAATAAAAATTCATGATTATAGAAAAGATAACATACGCAGTGATATATTTTACTGTTTATGTCTTACGTGCTTGTTAACATGTGCCATGTTGTCATTATCATGAAAGATGATTATCTTCAACTCACAAACATATTATAATGGAAAGAATATATTAACTCAGGAGCATAGAAAATCAACACTTTTTTCAGTGTGTTTCTGTCCTTATTAAGAATCAAATTCCAGTGATCACTGATTTGTTCTGTAATGCTTCATTTGTTCATTTTTCCTCTCAATTATTCATTTGTTCCTGTTTGTATCTTGACACATTTTGTAAGAAATTTTTCTGTTAGGAACAACACAACAAAAGTAAAAAAAAATCCACAAAAACAAAACAAATTAAGGTCACCAATACAGGCACACGTGCGCACAGACACACACACTTTCAACTGGAATGAAGTTTTTGCACTCTTTAAGAGACAGTTCAGTAGATTAGGGTCTGCCATTACCCAGATTTGTACTTAAAAGTTCAAGATATCGCCTGACATTTCTGCAGACTCCAGGTTGGACTCGGGTCTCATAAATCTTTGGATATTCTCACATTGTAGAGGCTGTGAGGACAGCAGACCCATCGATTTTCTTTGCTGCACTCAGCTGCAATTTTTGGAAGCAGCATCCTGTCCCCACTCATACAGTCGACTCCAGCCAGGCAGGGTTTCTGCCTGTACCCTCCTTCTCTCAGGTGTTACTACCAGCATCTCAATGGAAAGCAGCTGCTCCTCATGGAAACCTGGAAAGGGACATTTTTAGGTGGAGCAAGACACTCATAACTTCTTTGTCCAGATTGAGTGCCTGCAAAGCATCAAGTGCTCATTATCTCTAAGTTCTTTATTTCTGTAGACACTATGAGAACAATAGATACAGTCATAAGCAACAAAACTAAACAGTGAACTATCAGAAGAAGTAAAATACAAAGGGGTCATCTGGAACAAGTTTCCAGAAATGTCAGCATTCCTTGAGGGACAGCATGGAAACTGTCTTTCCTATTGTCTGTGTGTCAAATACATCCCACTAGCACCTTTCTGGATGGCCATTCCTCTGCTCCTGCAGGAGCACACTTCATTTGCCATCACGTGCATGGCAGGAAAAGGACAGATGGCTTCTGCTTCTAGCTTTTTGATGACTAACAGTTTTATGATATCCTGTGTGAAATATATGAAAACCAACGCCTTTGGCCAAAGTTTTACATAAGTCTCTATTTTCAAGTCTTAACTGAAAATCAAAACATTCAAAGACAAAAAGTAGCATTATTGTAAGCAATATGTTGCTTCTCTCTTTGGTGACTAGGTTGACCTTCAAGTCAAAGACTACGGGGAATATGCTCACTGGACTGAACTCCCGTTCCTGCTGTCAACTGATGAAAACATTTTCAGGCGAACTTTTCACCACCTGTGCCACTGCCTGCGCAGGGATACTTACAAAGTTGACACTTTCCTAAAGGTCTTATATTACCAAGTCGACCATGACGGGCAATGCTAAGCTCATATCCATTCCTACTGTTCTGAGATGCCTCTTAATGATCCATGCATTGGAAAGATTCTTTTAGTTTTATATAATTTCATGTATGCTTTGGTATAATGGTGTAAGTTGTCACTTCTCAAAAAATAAAAGCTGAACATTTCACATTGTCAAAATATTAGAAATCAATGTGTCAAAATTGTTTTCCTTTATTCAATTGAAACCTCCCCAACATATAGCACTACAATGGAAAAATTGATACCAATTGATACTATTTCTCTGTGAAAAGGAACTATTTCCCTACTTCCAATTTTCTAACTTAGAGGGAAGGAGAAAATGGATAAAGAATGAAAAAAAAGGAACTGGGATGTGTTACATTCATGCACCAGATACACACAAGGAACCTAAATATTAGGTACTGCACACATATACTAATAAACTAAAATTAAAAGACAATTCTCACAAGTAACAGAAGCAAACATTGCAAATAAGATTACTAACAACTTATTTTACATTTACAGTGAATCAATGTAAGTACATTAATTGGATTTGTGATCATCAAAGTGTGAATTCATTCCACTCATACCAGAAAGCCCAATAAAGTCTCAAAGTAATTGTGAAAATCTGCTAACTTTTCCAATACTTTGAGTCACAGCACAAGTTCTATTGTAAACACCACTAATTAGTGTAAGACTTGATGGACAGAATATAAATTTCCATGACATAAACGTGATTTCAGTAACACAGGTGTTCAATCATGTTCCTCTGCACTCCTAGTTCTTCCTCTTCAGCTTGGAAACTTTCCATGTGCTCTATTCGCTCTGGGCCTACAGAGCCAATTCAGTCTAGTTCTAATTCCACCTTACACTCGGTCATTGAATACCTTGCCCTCCCTCTGTGGTGGCTTAGAGATACAGCAGAGAAAGCAGATGTAGTTTATTTCTGCAAGATATTCTCCTCCTTCATCTTAAACTATGCTTCTCTGATTGGGGTGCAGCGGAGTAGACAGGCAGGAGAAATGAAATGGTATGACATCACAAACACATGTGGGGTTTTCATACCCCTTCTGTTGCTGCCGAGGATACACTTTAATCTCCCTCTCAGTGGCAAGTGTCTCCATCACAGAATTGTTCTGACTGGATCTTCCTGTCCACTACACAGGTCTGCCACCTGCAGAATTCCTTCCAGTCTCTACCACAGTCCTCCAACTCTGAAGACACCACGCAGAAGACAATGAGCATGAGATAAGCCAGCTGTCACTGGACTCCCAAGAAAATCACCCATCATCTCCACTCCAAGCTGTGGGGTGGCATGCATACTGAAACCCTTCCAGGTTTCACACATTCTCCTGTTCTTTCACCCATTTATCTTCCTGTTCTTGTAGACATTCAGGGAATCTAGATGTTGAGTTCAATCACACACATTCACGGAGAATGAGATGGCACTCTGCTTTTCTGTAAACCAATGAATAATTATTTCCTCCAACAACTGCATAGGGTATCAGCCTTGAATATGTTTCATTACTAGGCTTAACTATATCAGGTCCTCTTCCCCAAAATGCCTGTCTTTTACTGACTAGGCTTGTAAGGAGTTGACTGGACACAGGCAGCTCAGTTTGCCTCTGAGTGACCTGAGATGAGGGCTCCACCATGGTCCATGTAAGGCAGAGGGCATTGTATCTCTGCTGTGTTTCCCAAGTGATCCAGACAGTTGATGATGAGGTTCATCCCATTCAACATCCTCATAGACCAGAAGTAAATAGGGGAAGGATCAAAAGGAGAGGGACAGGGATGGGAGGAAGGAAAGTGAGAAAGACAAAGGAAAAAAAAGGAAAGCTAGGTTGGAATGGATAAGATGGATAAGACTGTACACTGATGGAAAACACAAATCTATTTTAATATTATCCCTCAAACCATTCCATATCCACATTTATCTTTTTTCCCTTTATTGTTTCTTTCCAAATGTTTTTGTTCATGTTAGAAATACAGTGCTAACCAGCTGAGTTTCTAAGGTCTCGAGAGAATCACAATTGTCCATCTCCAACACTGAAATTCAAGGAAATTTTTGAAAAATTATTTTAAAACTAAAAAAAGGACTTTTTTTGCAGTTATAGGAAGGTTCTCTAGTAAGTCCAAACTGTTCCCTCATAGACAGGCTTATTACTGCTGAGTTTTGCATCTATTTTTAAATTTTATGACTCAAAATTTCATAAAGCAGCAGAATCCTCTGCCCCAAACCATGTTATTACACTTCTCATTCCTCCTGAGAGCAAGAACATTGTTTACTTTCTCATATTGCAGTCTTTTTGCTTTAAAATTCAGAAAACAAAGAGTAAACATGAGTATACATGTTTTTGTGGGGTTTTATGGTATTATATTTCTGATTTTATATCACTCCCATTAATTTTTACATATTTCCAAAAGATAAGAAAGACTTTATCAGTGATGAAATTTGGCAGGAAATGAGATGGCAATGGTACAAAATCTAAGTGCACTACCCTACCCCAGCTGCAACATCATGCATTCTGCTCTTGTAAAGTGCTCATTTCTAATACGAATAGAAGACTTCAGGTAATCCACCACAGGGTGCTGATAAAAGGCCTCTGCTTGCCTTTGACATAGAAATGGAGCAGTCTACTATTCAGAGATGATTGAGCAGGTCATGGAACTTCTGTGGAGTTAACAATGACACAGAAAAGTGGATGTTTGAGAAATGGACAGCAATTGACCCTTTAGGTCAAGTGACTGCATTTTTCTTCTCTGTGGCTTTGCAATGGACGGTTACTTTTCAACACATGAATCTATTAACCAAGAGTCCCAGCAGTGTTGTAAACAGAGTTAGGGCTACCCTAGAAAATCCATGTTGCTGCAGCAACAAATCACAAATGCTGGGCAGTATAAGGTTTCAAAGAGAGGTAAGAAAAATCTGCTTTCCAGAAGACTGTTCTGCAGTGTGGCAAACAGAGTCACAAACACATATAAATTTCTGTGTGGTCTCGTAGATAAAGGTCAGAGCAATAGGTGGAGAAAATCCCTTGCCATTGCAGGGCTGTCCTAGCCATGTCCTCCAGTGCCACTGACATCAGGCTGCAGTGAGGTTGAGAAAATTGCTCTGGAACCCAGCGACCTCGCTGGAGCTGGAGACCAAAGTGCCAGACATAGGTGTGAAGCAAGGAGTGGGGCTCACTGTCGATGCAGAGGAAATGCCCAGCTTTCCAGAAACCTCACTGTAGGGTGAGCAGAGACAAAAAGATTAAACATGCTTAGGGATATATATTCTAAGCAACAAAACAGGATCTTCTTTTCATGGGGAGGTTTTTCTGTTTTACGCATTTACTATCTTCTCTGTATCTTACACTTCCTTTTCTCTCCTCCAATTCCTCCTGCCCTTTCTCCTCTCCTCTCCTGCTCCTCCTATGCCTCCCCCTCTTCCATCTCCTCCTCTCCATCCCCTTCCTCCCTCTTCTTCCTTCTGTTGGTATGTTTGTGAACAGAATTAAGATTGGCCATTTTACATATCTTTATATATATATATATATATATATATATATATATATATATATATATATTTACTAATTCTACAAGTTTCCTGTTTCAGTAACATAACATTCTAATCTTTTTAGTCATAGTTCACTGTATCAAAAATAGTTCTTAATGATATTTAATTTTCCTTTAATATTAGTCTAATAGTTGACATGACCACTTATTTTCGTAGTCCTCTCAGTTATAGTGCTTCTCTTACTTTCCACTTTCTCTACCTTGTTTAAATCCACCTCTCCATTTCTGCTTTCTCTTCTCTTTTATAGTTTCCTTCTGTTTGTTTCTCATTTAAAAATCCAAAAATCTCAGAATTATACATAAGAAACTGAATCCAGATTTTTCCAAGCCAGTTCCTTTTCCCTTCCTAGGTCTAGGTAGGCTGTTTATGTGTTAAACACTTCAAGTCAATCACCTACACAAGAATTTGGGGTCCTGCTAATCATGTCATTTCACAGTGGTTTTAACAGATACCTAAGTGTACATCAGAGACTTTTTCTGAAATTCATTTTCTATTTTCATTTATTATGCCAAGTTATTCTAAATGTCTAGCCAAAATATAAAACTACATTTTGATGGAGTGAACAAAACATTTTTCCATCAAAAAAAAAAAAGAATCACAAGTTGGATAAGTGTTCTCCAAAGTTCAACATGTTAAAGACTTGGAAGCCAGCATCATGACTTGTGAAAATGTAAGAATTTTGTCCTTTCTATGAACTTTGATGACAGATCCAAACTAGCTCCTCGCCATCCTAGTTAACTATTAAGTGCTTTTTCTTTATTTTCTCTCATTTGGAAATGTCATCTTGTTTCCTGACATTGATGTAGGTATGCATAGAGCTAGGAATTGAAGATGTACCCTAAGTGATTTGATCTTCATGTGCCCCTTCAGGAAGGTGATATCCTCCTGCCTTGCTCAAAAAACATTAATATGGAATCAACAGCACATGAGATAGGTCAGGTAAAAACAACTGCAAAAAGTTACAATAGAATTTTCTTTTTAAAAATATTTTTGTAGGGATTTTAGTTATTTATCTTGGCATAAAACAGGTTTTTATCCTCTAAGAAAGTGCCATGTGAAATTAATACATATTCACACAAGGAAAGAACCATTGAAGTCAATGAATTTCTCTTTCTGAGAAACACATAAATCCAAGAATGACAATTATCTCTACTGCTACAATTCAATGTTGAAAGTAAGAATCCATATGGAGTTCCCTAGGCTCATTCTCTTATGTTACCCAATAAAGCTGCCTATTTTCAAATTTGTATTATTCAAGTGAATACAAAGATGAGATTATCTTTGCACATTAAACATCTTAGTCTCTTCATAGTTTTCATGTGCCCCAAGACTTTCCTCATTCTATTAGCATATTATCAGGTGCCTGGAGAATTGCAGAGAACAGTCAAATGCTTTACTCTGACTAGCCAGGGAGTAAGAATTCAACAGCAGTATTGCCAAAAATTACCTGAACAGAAACTGAACAATTTATCTATTTCCAATAAGTCTTATTAATTTTATTCTTATTTTCTATAATTCTTTATTCTACTGAAAAAAGGGTTGTATTTAGCCACTCGAGTTTCAACCACCTCCTAAGCTTCTTTTTTGTGCCTGAGAATCATGCTCCTCCTTAGCTGTGTCACTGCCAAAGGTGCTTCAGGCTGGCTCTGATGTTACCGTAAACAGAGCCACATGCCCGTTCCAATGTCAGCGTTTCTGCTGACACTCCTTCCACGTATTTTAAAGTAATTTATATATGGAAACCAAGGTTACCATCAGACAGCACTTTTCAAGTGTCTCCATTCTACAGAAGTGTATGCCATATCCATAGATGGTCCTCTATAACAGAGCACTAGGCAGAAAATATACCACCTAAATTATGAATAGTAACGGGTGACTGAACTGTAAGAGCAATGGATTTGAACATATGACAATGCTCTATCTTTGCAAGGCAGCAAGAATAGCCACTGTCTTCATGGTAGTGTGGGACAAGCTTACTGACACTCTGTACCAATTGCTTAGGCTAGGACTTCCTGCAGAATATTGTTCTATAAGTACATCAATGTGCAGAAGGACAATATATAGAATAAAACAGGTGACAACAGCAGGAGGTGAAAAACATAATTTTTTATTTAAAGAAAAAAACAAAACAGAAAAATGGGTAGAAATATAGAATTTCAAAAAAAATTAACACTAAAAAATCACTAGTTGATAAGTTACACATTGTCATCTTAGAAATTGTTGTTCAAGTTACAAAATCAAAGCATAAAACATGGATAGACACTCAAAAAATGATAATGCAAAGCATTCTGTTCAATGATCCAACAAAACTTAGTAATATGGTCATCTACCTTACACACTTAAACATACATACAGTTTATCTTTTAGAGCACTTTCCTTCCCTTTCATTTTTACAATATCTATCATATATTTTGAATTTTGTTACTCCTTCAATTTGTATTATTTTTACATTAGTGAGACAATGTGATATTTACAAATTTGAGTCTTAGTTATTTCACTTATGAGAGTCATATCGTTTCCTCCATTTACCTATAAAAACCTCCAGATTATCCTTTTTATAGCTAAGTAATATTACATTGTATGAAAATACCATAATTTTTTCATCCACTCTGTGGTTCATGGGCATTTTTGTTGTTTTCAAGATTTAGCTATTACAAGCTATTTAGCTATAGCAGTTGTGCTGCTATAAACATAGGTGCACATATATCATGGTGATATGACCTTTTCAGTTTTTCTGGGAAAATACCCAGGAGGGGAATAGTTGGGCTGAATAGAACTTCCAATCCTAGTTTGTTGAGGAATCCCCATACTAATTTCCATAGTGGTTGTATCAGTCTACACTCCACCAACAGTGGAGCAGTGTTCCGTTTTCCTATATCCTCACCAACATTTGTAATCAGTTGATTTCTTCTTGGCAGCCATTCTGCCCAGAGTGAGATTAAATCTCAAGCCTGTTTTAATTTGCATTTATCAAAAGACAGGTGATGGTGAACATTTCTTCATGTAGTTATTTGCAATTTGTATATCTGCATGTGAGAAATGTGTGTTCATCTCAGATGTCCATTTTTTGACAGGGTCTTTAAATTTGAGGGGCTTGATGTTTTTCAATTCCTGTCTAAAATTCTTTCCCATTTTGTGGGTTTTTTAAACCATGGTGGTGATTTCTTTTGAAGTGCAAAAACATTTTAATAACATGAGATCCCAGTTGTTGATTCTTTGAAGTATTCCCAATGTGGTTTGTTTTTTGCTCATGAATTCTGTCTACCCCAATGTTTCTACTTAACTTGTCTTCCAGTAGATTTGGTGTGTCTTTTTTTTTATTTTAAAGAGAATAAAACAAAAGAGGGCAGAACAGAGCAGATCAGAACAGAACAACATAGACAACATTGTACTTTACATTAAGACAACCAGACATTAACAGTAGCTATCACAATATCTCTTTCTCTGCTATAGTTGAGCATAGTTTCAAAGAGTGAAAGAATTACAGGGCATTCTGAACCGAATAACAGAGAATGATCAATGGGTACTATAATATCTCACTTTTGGGAAAAAATTTTGTTTATACTATCACGCATATTCAAATCCCAATAAGACACAATGTGATAGATAGAACCAATGGTAGTAGAAGAATAGAAGCATGGTAGGACTTCTAAGAAGGATGATATTAAATCAGCAATAGCTGGTGTGTCTTTTTAATATTTAGATTTTTGATTAATTTTGATTTTAATTTACTGCATGGTCATAGACATGGCTCTTTTTTCAGTCTTTGGCATGTGGAAAGACAATTTTTCTAACACCATTTATTAAAGAGGCTATACTTCTTTCAGTGGACATATTCAGCCCCTTTCTCAAATATAAGGTGGCTGAGTGTCTTTGTACTTATACTTTCATCCTCTAATCTGTACCATTGGTTCCCAGGTCTATTTCTTTGCCAGTACCATGCTGATATTATCACTGTGGCTTTGTAGTACAGTTTCAAGTCAGGAATTGAGATGCCTCCTGCCTTGCCTTTTTGCCCAGAATCACCTTTGCTATTCTAAGTTTCCAAATGAAATTTAGGAAAGCTTTCTCTAGATCTGTAATATATGTTAATGGTATTTTGATTGGGATTGCATTAAACCTGTATAACAGTTTTGGGAGTATGGCCATTTTCACAGTGTTGGTTTTTCCTAAAAAAGAGCAAAGAATACCTTGCATTTTCTAATATCCTCTTAAATCTCCTTTTTAAGAGTAGTATAATTTTCATTACATAGGTTGTTTACATTCTTTTTTAGATTGATTTCATTTTTTGGATGCTATTTTGAAAGCTGTTAATTTTCAATTTCAGTGCAATATGGTCAGATAATAAGCATGGGATAATTTCAGTCCCTTTACATTTACTTAAGAATGTTTTATGTGTTAATATATGGTCTATTTTGGAGACTGTCCCATGTGCAGCTGAGAAGAATGTACTACTTAGTGGAAACATCCACTAAGTCCATTTGCTCACAGATATTATTCAGTTCTATTATTTCTTTGCTGACTTTTTGTCTAGTTGATCTATCTCTTTGTGACAGTGGGGTATTAAGGTCCGCTGTTATAATTGTGTTCTTGTGTGTTTGTCTTTTTCATGTCCATTAGTATCTGTCTTATATAGTTGGATGCTCCTGTATTTGGTACATATATATTTATAACTGTTAGGTCTTCCTTTTGAATTTTTCCACTTCCGAGTATATGGTGACCTTATCTCTTTTAATCATTTTAGGTTTTAAGTTCCCTGGAATACTGTTTTCCATGCTTTGACTTTTCATCTATGAGTTTCCTTTTGAGTCAGATGTGTTTCTTGTATACAGCATATTGTGGTGTCCTGTTTCTTGACCCATTCTGTCAATCAATTTCTTTTGATAGATAAATTCAGGCCATTTACTCTGAGGGATATCGCTGATATGTACTGGCTCAACTTTGTCATGTGATGTTCTTAGTTTTGGTTTTATGCTTTTCCCCCTTATTTAATTGCTTTTCCTGTCTGGTGGTTTCATTCTGTTGTTGTTCTTGAGATTGTGATCATTTTTATCTCTATCTAGTATGTCTTTCAATACTCTTTCTAGAGTTGGTTTGGTGGACATGAATTTCTTCAGTTGTGCTTTGTCATGGAAGTATCTTTTTTCTCCATTAAATTTGAATGAAAATTTTGCTGGGTACATCAGTCTGTTTTCTTCCAGGGCTTGAAATACCTCACTCCAAGCCTGTCTTGACTTGAGTGTTTGTGCTGAAAAGTCTGCTGTGATTCTAATGGGCTTTCCTTGATAGGTGATGTGTGTCTTTTCTATAACAGCTTTTAGTATTCTGTTTTTATATTGTATGGCTGGGATCTTAATTATTATATATCTAGGTGTAGATTTATGTTGATTGTGACTGTTTGCTGTTGTATATGGCTCACTTATCTGGATATCAGATGTTTTTCCTCATGTTTGGGAAATTTCCTGCTATCACTTCTGTGAATAGTTTACCAACATTATTTGTGTTGACTCCTGAATCTTCATTGATGCATATTAGTCTTATGTTGCTTTTCTTGGCATCATCTTGAAGCTCCTGGACTGTCATTTGATGCTGCTTTGTTATTTTTAAAATTTATATCCTTTTATGATTGCTCACTATGATCCTGCCCTCAAGGTCCAATATTCTGTCCTCAGTTTCATTTAAATGTTTTTTTACAGCTTTCAGCAGAATTTATTGTTTGTTGGATATCTCTTTGTGCTCATTTCATGGATTCTGCTTGTTTTCTATTTTGTTCGTTTAAGGTTTCAATCAATTTCTCATGCTCTTGCACTTTTTTTGTCTATTTCTTCTCTAGCTATGCTGAGCAACTACTTTATTAAGGTTGCTATTTCTGTCTTTACATGAGAATATATTTCTAATTTGATTTCCTCTAAAGCCTCATGGATTTGTTTCTTTATTTCATTTACTATCTTTTCAGAGATATCTGATGTATGACTTTTAAAGTTCTCTATTTCAGTTTCACCTGTACTTGCTCCTGATGGACTAGATGTTTGAGATTGCATTTTGCTTTTTTATTTTGTCATTTTTCATCTTTTGGGCTAATATTTGGTCTTTTTATCCCACTAGTCTCAACTATTGGTAATGCATATCTTAGGGTTCTACTGTAAGGTTGATGTTTTTCCAGTTGCTGGGTACTACAGTGAAGAGGAGGGCCAGTCACCTGACTTCTCCCTGCAGGATCTGTTGGGCTAGTCCTATATTTTTCCTGGCCTGGCTAGCCTAGGAGCATTGATGTAACTCAACCCTTAGTTCCTGCTGTATGATGTCTTCAGGTTGTTCCATGTCAAAAGATCTCCATGTCTATAGTGTTTGTCTTGGCTGAGACCCTACTGTGTCACTGGGTGTCTCATAAGCCCTAAATGTTCTCCAAGTTTGGGGAGGTCTTATTGGCACACTCTTCACCTTGCCTGATGTTCTCTGTGTAGAGGAAGGAATCACCCACACTCTTGCCAACCTTGCCAAGGTCTTACAGTTGCAAGGAGCTTCACTACTGCTCTTATTTATCCACTGAAGACCTCTATTTTACAGGCAAGCTCATCATAATGATGGGAGCCTGCTGAGGTCTTCTGTTTGGGTGAGGACTTACTGAGTCTCCCATAAACTCAACACAGTTAATCAACTGTGGTTCAAGTTTTGGGTGGAAGAGTGGGAGCTGAAGATCAACAGCAGTACTATGTCCAGGAGGTTGAGGGAGTCACTGAGCATGGCAGACCAACAGCGGGGCATGCTGGAAGCTTCACTCTTGCATGCCTATGTAGATGGACCAGGAGGTCCTAGGGCCTGGGGCCAGTGGCCTCTATCTCTTTTTGTAGACTGAGTCCATCTTGGCTGAAGTCACATACATTTTCAAATTCCGTACATCACTGGCAGTGAATCAGTGATGCTCATGCCACAGTGGGTTGTTTGCTATCATTGAAACCTAAAACATTTGCCATTGCTACCACATATCCTACCAAAATTGGAACTGAGAATATTGTACTGAAAATCTGGGTCACATTGGTCACAGTTCTAAGCACACAGAGGATACTGTTACAAAGGAGAGAAAGACAACATCTAGTCTAATATTTTGAAAAACAAGCAATTCAACACAAAAGCAAAATAAATGTTGGATAGAAGGAAGCAAAAGGAGAGATCTCTTGCAAGCAGGAAAACATCCAGAACATCAAATGTCAGGGAAAGTTGGAGGGAAAGGGGATGTAAGAAGAATTGAGATCTGCTATGTACAGATAGTAACCCCACAAAATTAATGTAAATATTATAAATCATGAACAATAGTTAAGCAAAGAAACACCAACTAAAATGTGAATGGGGGAGGGATTTCAAGACAGAGAAGGGGAGGTAGGTGGACAGGAAAAGGGGACTGGAACAAGAGAAAGCCCAATTGTGTACATACACCCACTCCCCAGTGAATATATGCTTCACATCCTGTTCATGTGTTCCAATGCAATAAAGTTTAAAACGAAAAACCCTAACCATTTATTCTCACTTTATGCAACACCTACTTGACATAGTGAAAATTCAAACATCCTTATTGTTTACTCTATTTTCAGCTTTGCTATAGCAGATAGATGTAAAGTAGTAAGAAGAGGAAAGCGACCACTTTCTAGGAATAAAACCCCCTTGTGGACTGAAAAGCAGTGTGTTCTGGACAGGCAGGAGGCGGAGTCTATGCAGCACAACAAGCTGAAGAGGGACCACTCCTGCTCCCACAATGGAGTGATGACACAGGAGCAGAAAGATGCATCTCCTTGTTTATTTTCTGCACCCAAATTTTCTCATAACTCAGGGAAACAATATGAAATCAAACATCTATGATTCAAAATTAAGGCGAATTTGAAATACTTCCCAGTATTATGTATTTCATTGTTTCAAAAATGTTATAAAATATATGGTAATACATTTCATTGATATTACTTTCTTTTGACTGAAAAAATGTCTTATACATTTCCTCTTTCTTTTCTATAAGTTGATCTGTCTTGTTTATGAACTGTACTGTAAGTGATATTTGAGGCATTCATTTAAATTATGGTACACAGTTTATTAACTTGTTATTCTTTAATTATTTTATTATGAATTTGTAAACTGTTCAAGTAAATAAGAACAGTTTTTATATTTTCTTCATTAATATCCACTTGTTTTACATTAAAGAAAAAATTAAATATTTAGAAATTTACCAGAAATTACCTTTGTTGGGTACTTATTAACTACTCATACATTTGACATCTGCTTCCTCTGACAGAGGATGAGTGGCAGGGTATAGGCACCACTCTGTCTGTGGTTCTAGGGCACAGAGGTGGTGTCAAAGGAATAAATGAATGGAACATGTCACTAAAAAGTTTTATATTTATTTTAATCAGAAATATACATTGTAGGGAACTCTGCGCCCAGGCAGTAAGACTGTGCCCCATGCCCTGCTTCTGATACCACCCCGAGGCACATGATACGGACCAGCAGGCCTAACCAGACTATGCTCAGTGAACTCCAAGCAGCTGGAACCCACCCTGGGCCCTCACTGCTTGTGCTCCTATGGAATCCAAGTGTACACAGGGTAAACTTGGAACTCTGCTCCCAGTCAGTAAGACTGCACCCCACACCGTGCATGTGATACCACTCCAAGGCACACAAGAGGGACCAGTGGGCCTAACCTGACTAAGCCCAGCAAACTCCAAGAAGTGAGCAAGGACTGGAACCCACCCCTGAGCCCTGAATGCACATGCTCCTTTGAAATCCCAGCCCACAGGGCAAACTTGCAACTCTGCACCCAGAGCAAACTTGGGCTACAGTGGACTATCTGTGCTAGTTTGAAGGGAGATTAAGTGACTGCCTCACAGAAACACGATCTTAGCTGGCTAAAGCCAGTGTGGTGAGTATGCCCTTAAAAAAGAGGTGTACAGTGGGTAAATAGGGACAGTAGTAAAGCTCCCTCCCACTAACTGTAAAACCTTGGTAAGTCTGACAAGAGTGAGGGGGACCCATTGCTATACACAGAAAACTTCAGGCAGAGTAAGGAGTGTGCTGAGAAAGACTCCCCCAACTTGAAGAAAATCAAAAGGGCTTGTGAGACACACAGGCACACAATAGGGACACAGTAGGGCCTCAGCTGACACAAACACTATAGACAGGGAGATGTGATGCCTTGGAATAACCTGAAGATAAAATACTAGCAAGAACTAAAAGTTGACCTACACCAATACTACTAGGCTTGTAGCCGGGAAAGAATATAGGACTCACTCAACAGGCCCTGAAGCAGTAAGTCAGGTGACTGGCCCACCTACTGATTGTAGGACCCAGCAACTGGATAAACATCAATCTTACAGTAGAACACCAAGATACACACTACCAACAGTTGACACTAACGGGTGTGAAGGAAGAAACACTAACTGAAAGGGGGAAATCTCAAAACAGTAAAGCAAAATGCAATCGAAACATCTAGTCCACCAGAAGCCAGTACAGCAGTCATTGAAATAGAGGACACCAAAAGTAACACACTGGAAATCTCTGAAAAGATAACAAATGAAATTAAAAAACAACTCCATGAGGCCATAGAGGAAATCAAATTAGAAGTACTCTCCCAGGTAAAGATAGAAGTAATAGCCTTAGTAAAGGAGTTGCTGAGTACAGCTAAAGAAGAAATACAGAAAAAAGTATAGGACCATGGGAAAATGGTTGAAACCTTGAATGAACAATAGAAAACAAGCAGAGTTCATGAAGCAAACTGAAAGAGAAATCGAAGAAACAAAAAATTCTATTCAAAACATGCAAAACCATTTAAATGAAGCTGAGGATAGGATTTCGGATCTTGAGGACAGGATCGCAATTAGTGCTCATGAAAGGATAGAACCTTTAAAAATAACAAAGCAGGACAAAATGACAATCCAGAAGCTTCAAGATGATGCCAAGAGAAACAATATAAGATTAATAGGCATTAGTGAAGACACTGCAGTCAATGCAAGTGAGATATCTAAAATATTCACAGAAATAATAGGAGAAAATTTCCCAAACATGGGGAAAACTCTGATATGCAGGTAAGTGAGGAATATAGAATGCCAAAGAGTCACAACCAAAATAAATCTACACCCAGATACATAATAATTAAGATCTCAAACATACAACATAAAAACAGAATACTAAAAGCTGTTAGAAAAAAGACACACGTCACCTATCAAGGAAGCCCATTAGAATCACAGCAGACTTTTCAGCACACTCAAGTCAAGACTGGCTTGGAGTGAGATATTTCAAGCCCTGAAAGTAAACAACTGTCAAGCCAGACTGATGTACCCAGCAAAACTTTCTTTCAAATTTAATGGAGAAACAAGATACTTCCATGACAAAGAACAACTGAAGAAATTCACATCCACCAAAGCAACCCTAGAAAGAGTGTTGAAAGTTATATTAGACAGAATAAAAATGAACAGAATCCCCAGAACAACAGAAAGAAACCACCAAGTAGGACAAATAATTAAATAAGAGGGAAAAGCAGAAAGCAAACAATTGGAACATAACATGGTAAAGTTGAGCCAGTATGTATCAGTGATGTCCATAAATGTAAATGGCCTCGATTCAACTATCAAAAGAAATAGGTTGACAGAATGGATCAAGAAACATGAGCCCACAATGTGCTGTTTACAAGAAACCCATCTGACCCAAAAGGAAATCATAGATTAAAAGTCAAAGGGTGGAAAACAGTATTCCATGCAACAGGAACCCAGAAAAAAGCAGGGATAACTATTCTATTTGCAGACAATGTGAACTTCAAACCTAAAATTACTAGAAGAGACAAATAAGGTCACTACATACTTGTAAGTGGAAAAATTCAAAAGGAAGAACTAACAATTATAAATATATATATACACCAAACACAGGAGCACCCAGCTATATAAGACATATATTAATGGACATGAAAAAACAAAACAAAAGAACACGATTATTACAGAGGACCTTAACAACCCATTGTCATAAAGAGAGAGATCAACTAGACAAAACACCAGCAAAGAAGTAATAGAACTGAATAATTCCTGTGAGCAATTGAACTTAGTAGATGTTTAGAGAGTGTTCCACCCAACAACATAAGAATACACATTCTTCTCAGCTGTGCACAGGACATTCTCCAAAATAGACCATATATTATACTATAAAACATTCTTAACTAAATGCAAGAGTATTAAAATTATCCCATGCATAATCTCTAACGATAGTGTACTGAAATTGGAAATTAATGGCAAAAGCAATTGAAAAATGTGCATGCATACATGGAAATTAAATAAAAACCTTTGAGACAATCAGTAGGCTACAAAAAGCTGGTTTTTTGAGAAAATATAAAAAATTGACAAAACTCTAACTAACCTTGTAAAGAAAAAGAAAGAAAAAACTCAAAAATTCACACAATAAGGATTGAAAAGGAGGAAATTACTACAGATCCCATGGAAATGCAAAAGATCATGAAAGCCTACTTTGAAAATCTCTACTCACATAGAATGTAAAACACAGAGGAAATGGACAGATTTCTAGAAACATATGAACTACCAAAGCTCAACAAGAAGATATAGCAATTTTGAATAATCCAATATCACCTACTGAAATTGAAAACTCAATAAAAATAATTACCACCAAGAGAAGCACAGGTTCTGATGAATTCATGGCTGAATTCTACAAGAAGTTTACAGAAGATTTGATGCCAATACTTCTTAAACTCTTCAATGAAATCATAAAGCAATCTGCTCTAAATCATTCCAGGATGCAAGTATTACGCTCAAAACCAGAGAAAGACACAAACAAAAATGAGCACTATAGGCCAATCTCACTAATGAACATTGATGCAAAGATTTTCAATAAAATACTGTCAAATAGAATGCAGCAAATCATCAAGAAGATTATACATCATGACAAGTGGGGTTCATTCCAGGAACGCAGGGATGGTTTAAGATATGCAAAGCAATAAATGTGATACACCATAGCAACAGAGCCAAAAACAAAACCACACAACCAACTCAATAGATGCAGAAAAAGCTTTTGATAAAGTCCAACACATTTTCATGATAAATACCCTTCAGAAACTCAGAGTACAAGTTGTCTACCTCAACCTTATAAAGGCCATCTATGACAAACCAACAGCCAATATTATACTAAATGGACAAAAATTGAAAGCTTTCACTTTAAAATCAGGAACAAGACAAGGATGTCCACTATCACCACTCTTTTTCAATATAGTTCTGGAAACACTAGCCAGGGCAATCAGACAAGGGAGAGAAATAAAAGGAAGAAAGATAGGAAAGGAAGAAGTTAAATGATCACTATTTCAGATGTCATGATATCCTATATAGAAGACCCTAAAAACTCCACTAAAAGAATACTAGAGGTAATAAACAAATTCAGCGGTGTAGCTGGATACAAAGTCAATGCTCAAAACTCAATAGCATTCCTGTACACAAACAAGAAACTCACTGAGAGAGAAATAGTATAAGTATCGCCCTTCATAATAACATATAAGAAAAGAAATACTTAGGAATCAATCTAAGAATATAAAAGACCAATATGCTAAAAATTATAATGCACTTAAAAAGAAGATTGAAGAGGATATTAGAAAATGGAAGGATATTCCTTGCTCTTGGCTAGAAAGAACCATGATTGTGAAAATGGCCATCCTTCCAAAACTGTTTACACAGATTTAACACAATCCCAATCAAAATGCCATTGACATACCTCACAGATCTAGAGAAAACACTCCTAAAATTCATTTAGAAACAGAAGAAACCTAGAATAGCAAAGACAACTCTGGCAAATAAAGACAAGACAGGAGGCATCTCAATTCCTGACTTGAAACTGTACTACAAAGCCACAGTGATAAAATCAGCATTGTACTGGCAAAGAAATAGATCTGAGGATCAATGGAGCAGATTAGAAGATGCAAGTATAAGTACAAAGACTCTCAGCCACCTGATATTTGACAAAGGGGTTAAAGATGTTCACTGGAAGAAGGATAGCCTCTTTAATAAATGGTGTTGGAAAAATTGGCTCTCCACATGCAGAAGACTGAAAAATAGAGCCATGCCTATCACCATGCACAAAACTAAAGTCTAAGTGGATCAAAGACCTCAACATTAAACAGAAACACTAAATCTACTGCAAGGTAAGGTAGGTCAATGTTAGAGACATCGGGTAGGCAGTGAATTCATAAACAAAATGCAAACTGCATGGGAAATGCTTCAGAGAATCAACTGGTATCTCATATTATTGAAAAGTTTCTGCACTTCAAAATAAATCACCAACAGAGTGAAAAGAAAACCCACAGAATGAGAAAGAATTTTAGCCAGGAACCCCTCAGACAAAGGACTTATATCCAGAACATATAAAGAATTGAAAAACAGCAAGCCCCTCTAATTCAAAGACCCTTCTGCAAAAATGGGCATCTGAGATGAACACACAGTTCTCAGATGAAGGTTATACAAATGGCAAATAAATACATGAAGAAATATTCACAATAACTGGTTAGTTGAGAAATGCAAATTAAAACAACATTGAGGTATCATCTCACTCCAGAAAGAATAGCTGCCATCAAGAAATCAACTGATAACAAATGTTGGAAAAGCTGTGGGAAAAAGGAACACTGCTCAACTGTTGGTGGGAGTATAGATTGGTGCAACCACTATGGAAATCAGTATGGAGAATTCTCAGAAGACTAGGACTAGAAGCTCTATTCAACCCATCTATTCCCCTCCTGAGTATTTTCCCAGAAAAACTGAAAATGTCATATCACTGTGATATATGTGCATGCATGTTCATAGCAGCCCAATTTGTAATAGGTAAATCTTGGAAACAACCAAGATGCCCCTCAATTGCAAAGTGGATGAACAAGATGTAGTATTTTTATACAATGGAATATTACTAAGCTATGAAGAAGATGATCTTGAGGCCTTCATAAGGAAATGGAGACAACCTGAGACTATTCTCATTAGTGAAATAAATAAGATTCATATTTATAAATATCACATTGTGTCTCCAGTGTAAAAAGTAATAAGAAATGTAGCAGTAGTAAAACCAAATTGTGTAATTGCTACTGTAAAAAGAGAGGAAAAGAAAGTGCTCTAAAGTATATAATTGCATGTATGGTTAAGTGTGTAAGATGAATGACCATATTACTGTTTTTGTTAGATCATGGATCAGAACTGTTAACAGTCTTTTTGTATGAATGTGTACTTTGTAGGTTTTAATTTTGTAACTTGAACAACTATTTCCTAGATGACAGTGTGTAAGTTATCAAGTAATGATTTCTCAGTGGGTTTTTTTGTTCTTTTCTTTTTTTCCTTGGAATTCTGTATTGTTGCTACCCTTTTTTCTCTTTTGTTTTGTTTTTGTTTGTTTTCCCTTTAAATAAAATTTTAAAAAATTAGGTGAGAAATGTTTTAAAAAGTAATATACATTGTATATTTGCTAGTGGGATATTTGGTTCTGGTTTCATCCATTTGTTGTATCAGAAATCTCCTGAATAGTAACTAATATTATGATTTTCTGGAAGTAAATGCTACAATGAACTCTTTGGTAAAGCTAGAACTACTTATAAATATTTTTCAGTTATTAGTAAATCACTGCATTATCAAATTACTAAAAATGTGATAACTATGTCTGTTTCTACCAAAAAAATGAGGTTCAATAATACTACTATAATATGGCCATTTATGGAAAAATACTAAGCAAAATAAGTCTAAACAATAAGTTTGAAAGCTACAGGCCAATGTTATAATGATAAGAAAACCCAGATTCCAGTGTAAACATGATCCTCTCTGCTTAATCATCAGTTATAAAATATTTGATACAATTTCTAAGATTTTGTTAAGCTTTAAAATTCTATTGAAGCAACAAATTGTTATCTAGGTTCAAAGAGTATCATGGGTAAACAGAGAACAGTAGCAGACAACATGTATATTTTTTACTAAGTGGCATGAATTATTTCAAACTTCTGTCTTAATAATTCTGAACATCTCAAGCTGTCCTGCAAGATGACTTCATTCTTTTCATTTCAGAAAAGGCAAAACTGAGAACAGGAAGGTCAGAGGACTTCTGTAAGGTCCCAAAGGTTGTCATACACCATTAAACAACCCTGTGCTCGCCCCTGTCCCTGCTTCTGCTTTCCCAGCTTCCTGTCATCCTGCCTTTCAAGGCAAACAGCACACTGCACTTGAGTGCAGAATTCAGTCCTGTTGGAACCCTTTGCCCATTTCATAGGCCTGCTTGGAGGATTGCTTCCCATAGGCCTTTGGGTGGCTGCTTCCCTCTCATCCTTCAGGCATCATGTAAAACCCAGGGCTCAGCCTTGGTGTCTCGAATGAATGTCACCACTATGCACAGCCAACTCTGCTTTTCTTCCTGACACGCACAATACTGTAAAATTATCTAATTGATTTGTTTCAAGTTGGCATTAGAAAAATGTGCAGGAGATTTCTAAATGATAAATATGTCTGATAAGGTTTGTCCTTAGCCTTGCTCACACAGATACAAAGTTCTCATTGTAGCAGCTATGAACTGACCACTTTATTCTTTTTTAAAATTTTTTTGTAACATCACACTTGTACATGGTCTTCCTGTGTTTCCTGTCCTCTCGTATATCATCTGCTCTCACGTTCTCCATTTCTGAGACCTACAGAGTCACTATGCTTCCTGCTCACTGTTCATTAACGTCTCTCAAAAGCTCTGCCCTTATTCACATGCACAGACTCCTTTCCCTCCATACCCACAGTTCCACCAGCAGGAGGGGGCAGAGCACAGTGAGGACAGGTAGCTCCTCTGGGTGATCTACCACAGAAGGCGCTGCTTCTCCTTAGGAGTTTTAGAAATAGTTGCAGAAAATCTTTAGTTGTAATATTATTCTGAATCCCTCACATCCTAGTAAAGCCTATTCTGATTTAAACAGATACAGGATGCCTTTGCCCCTTATGGATTGTTTTTTCTACATTCATTGGAATCTTCTGCATATACAGAATTAATAACATGATTGCAGATTTAAGCAAAGTTAGAATAAATAAATTTTCTTTCTGTGTTAGAATATCTCTGTGTCCCTGTGTTTGTCTCTCAGTGTCTCTCTCTTTCTCTCTCTAATATATATCAGCTCAATTGTATAGCTTCTCAATTTCCTTGAATAAATACAAACATTAAAATTTCAATGGCATCAGTCTTGATGAAGATAGTATTATTCTACCATAACCAAAATATATCTACACCAAACATATAATAATCAAGATCCCCCAAATTCAGCACAAGAACAGAATATTTAAAGCTGTTAGAGAAAAGAAACAGATCACCTATATAGGAAAAGCAATCAGAATCATGGCAGACTTCTTAACACAAACCATCAAGTGAAGAAAAGTTTGAAGTGTTTCACATCCTGAAAGAAAACAACTTCCAACCAAAACTGATATACCCTGCAAAATGAAATTTCAAAATAGATGAAAAAATAAGATACTTTCATGATAAACAGCAACTGATGGAATTCATGACCAACAAACTAACCCTACAGAGAGTGCTAAAGAATACTCGAGAGAGAGATAAAGTTGACCATGGTTCCAGGAACAGCAGCAGAAGAGGACTGTCAAACAAGACAATTGAATGAAAGGGAAAAGTGGAAGGTCAACAGCAGAAGGATAGCATGGCAGACAATGTACACTGGTTATAACCATTAATGTAGGTGGCCTCAATTCAGCAATAAAATAAAGCACAGGGAGAATGGATTAAGAAACAAAATCTATCAATATGCTGTATGCAAGAAACACATTTGACTGCAAAGGAAATTCGTGGACTGAAAATCAAAGGAGAGAAAACAATTGTTCCATGTGACAGGAGATCACATAAAAAGCAAGAGTAAATTGTCCATCAACCACAGAATGGAGAGGAAAGATATAGTATTTTGTGCAATGGAAAGCTATCCTGCTATGAAGTAGAATAATCCCAAGACTCTTGTAGGTAAATGAATGAAAATGGAGATCATGTTCATGGACAAAATTGTTTGATTCATATGGGTTATCCCTAACATAGGAAAAAGAGAGTTAGTGGGATCCAAACAGCACAACAGATGTTATGACAGTGATAGGGGAAGAAACACCTGAGAGGCAAGGTGGTAACTATTGTTAACTTCTTGTTGTCTTGTCTTGAACTCTTTTATTGTTTTCACAATTTTATTAGGTTTGACTTTTTTGGTCTTGTTTTGTTAGATTTTACTGTGTCTAATGGTATTGACAGCTATTTTCAACATAATGGGATGTAGTATGGTAATCATGGCTGGTTTCCTCTTACCTTGCTTTTTTAAATTTTATTTAAAGAGAAAAAAGCAAAATAGAAAAAAGGGTAGAAGTAATACAGAATTTCCAAAAAAATAAACAGTAAGATATTACTAATTGATAGATTACATATTGTCATCTTATAGTTATTCAAGTTACAACATTAAAGCCTACAAAGTGGACATTCAAACAGCGAGACTGCAAACAGTTCTGTTCAAAGATCTAACAAAAACTTAGTAATATGATTATCTATCTTACACACTTAAACATACATGCAGTTATACCCTTCTGAGCACTTTCTTTTCCTCCCTTTTTTTACAATAACAATTACACATTTTGGATTTTATTACTCTTACAGTTCTTATTACTTTTTTTTGAAGAGAATAAAACCAGATGTGACAAAACAAAATGGCAAACAAAACAAAAAAACAAATGGCTGGGCATAGTACACGATGTAAAAATAAAATACAAGGTGATCAACATAGGTTACCATAATACCACTTGCTGTCTTCAAAAGAATTTCCCATATCATCAGGTATAATAAAATTGAACAAAAAAGTACAGAACAAAACAAATAAAAATGAAACATTGGAGACATTACAGGACTTCCAAAGAAGATAATAGTCAAACCATATCATAGTGAATATTATTGTCTTCAAATAGTTGCCTATATCCTCTGACTTGATAGTATCAAACACAACAGAATAAAGTCAGTCAAAACAAGACAAGGAAAGCAATACAGTTATTCAAATCAAGTTAATAGGAAATAAAAAATGGTTACCATAGTATATCCTTCTATCTTTGCAATAGCTGTCCCTGCCATCAAATCTAATACAAGAAGACTAACTGGAATGGAATAAAACCAAACTAAACAGAATGATGAAAACAATATGGGTTTCAAATCATGATAAATGATTAACAATGGCTACTGCCTTCCCTTTTTAGATGATTCTTCCCTTTTCACTTTCATATCATGCATTGTACATTTTGCATCCCATTAACTCCTTTAGTTTTTAAATTAGGGAGACAACCCACTATTCACCCAAGTGATTCTGAACCTTTTTACCCCTGAGCATGATCTCAAGGTATATCCATTTACCCGCAAGAGCCTTAAGGTTTTTTTTCCTTTATAGCTGAGTAGTTTTCCATTGTATAAAAGTGTTATGGCTTTCTAACCAATCTTCAGCTGATGGGTAAGCTACTCCCACTTTTATCTGGTTCCCTGTCACACAGACACTGTTTTCTCATCTTTTACTTTCAGTCTATAAACCCTCTTTCAGGTTAATCATATTCCTTATACAGAGCATATTGGTAGACCCTATCTCCTGATCCACTCTGCCTGTGTTTCTTTTTATTGGTAAATCGAGGCCATCCATATTAGTGGTTATAGCCAACTTTCTCTGACTCATCTCTGCCATGTTATTTTTCTACCACTGGTTGTCTGCTTTTCTCCTTCATTCCACTGTCTGCCCCAGTAAGTGAGCCTCCTCTGCTGCTGTTCCTAAAACCATGGTCTTTTTTCTCTCTCTATGGTGTGTCCTTCAGTACTTTTTGTAGGGTTGGATTGGTGGTCATGAACTCCTCCAGTTCCTCTTTGTCATGGAAGCATCTTGTTTCTCCATTAATTTTCAGAACTAGTTTTGCAGGATACATCACTCTGGGTTGGAGGTTATTTTCTTTCAGGACTTGGAATACTTCACTCCAAGCTCTTCTTGATTTGATGGTTTGTGTCAAGAAGTCTGCCATAATTCTGATGGGTTTTCCCTTATAGGTGATCTGTTTCTTTTCTCTGCCAGCTTTTAATATTCTCTTCTTATGTTGAATTTCTGGGATTTTGATTATTATATGTCTGGGTATAGATCTATTTTGGTTATAGCTGGTTGGAGTTCTATATGCCTCATATATCTGAGTATCATTTGCTTTTCCTATGCTTGGAAAATTCTCTTTAATTATTTCTGTACATAGCCTTTGTATTTCATTTGTGTTTACCCCTACTTCTTCACTCATGTTTTTTATTCTTAAGTTATAGATGCTCTTGTCATCTTCTAGCCTTTGTATTGTTACTTCCTGGTTCCTTGTTATTTTTAAGTGATATTTTCTTTTGCAATCACAAGCTGCAAACCTGTCTTCAAGGTTTTATAGTGTATCTTTTAATTCTGTACAAGCTGTTTTGCCAGATTTCAATGGAGTTTTTAATTTCCTGGTAATCCTTTGGAGTCTGTTTCATGTGTTCTAAATTTTTTTATATTCTTCATTGAAGGTTTCCCTCCTTTTCCTATGCTCCTCTATTGTTTCATCTGTGTATTCTTTAGAGGTTCTTAACAATTCTTTTATTATGTTTCTCATATCTTCTTTTACCTGTAATACCTGTAATCTGTTCTATGTTCTTTTGTAGCTTCATTTAGTTGTTTCTTTATTTCAGTTGCTGTCTCTTCAAAAACTGCAGGTGTGCAACTCCTGATCTCTTCTGTGTTTACATCTCCTGGACCAGTACTGTTTGGGGTGGAAGCCAGAGACTGCCTTTTGCTTCTTCCTCTTGTCATGTTTCTGGTTTCTTCCAGACAAGTTGGTAGCGGGATCCCTGGCACTTCCTGTATTGGTTATAATTACTCTGAAGTGTGTTAACTAGGTATTTCTGCTGTTTGCTGCTTTCCGCAGTCTGCTGGTGGCTACTGGAGTGTAAGCATGGGCCTTCATTCTTTTGATTGGTTTTACACTATTTTGTTATGTTTGATATTATTGTGCATGAAGGTATGGACAACTATTTCAAAGAAAACAAGAGACTTTATGTTAACCATTGTTGATATCCTGTTGTCTTGTTTTGAAGTCCTGTGTTGCTTGCATTGTTTGTTCTGATTTGATTTGTTCTGTTTTGTTTTATTTTTTAATAAAAAATTAAAAGACAGTATTATTCTTTAAATTTTTCCTGTCAGACCTATGAGAAATTCCATGAGTGTTCCCTTTTGATAGTGTTAAATGATGCTGGAAACACAAAATCACATGGATTCTTATTAGGCAGTGGGCACACATGGACTAAGCACTCTGAGTATTAATAGGGGCTCATCCACTCTTGATTAGGGGTAGAGTCTGAAGTGCAGCGCTACTCTTTATGAGCTTGGTTCTTTGCAAGATGCTTACCCTGGTTGTTCATGTTTCTCCCAGGCAAAATGGGAATGAGAAGACTCCTCCGCCACTTGTGTGTGTTGAGGAAATGATCTGAGGCAGCTGAAATGTCTTCAGCAAACACTTGAAGACAGCCCTCTGTCCAGGTTTGTGAAACCATTTGGCTCTCATGTCATGCTGGAAGAGTTCTGCTCCTGTGCATTCTTCACTGCAAGAGCCACACTGAGAAGCGCCAGTGGAAGACAAACTCTGATTCTGCATACAGATGGGAGGGACTATCGTGAAGATGGTTAAGCAGAACAGAGGTTGCTGTGGTAGGTGAAGAATTCCTGGAAGAAAG
>PVJX010017890.1:0-37535 GCA_004027295.1 Dolichotis patagonum
CTGTTGGTACCGTGCCAGGCGTGTAGTAAGTACTCAAAAAATACAAGTGATTATTACACAAAGAATGTGACAGAAGGAAGAAATTTTGCAAAACTTTTAGTTCTATTTCCTGATTTTACAGACAAGGAAGTTCGGACCAAGGAGTGTAAACAGCATTCTTCAGGTGACCTGGTTTTAGCAGAGTCAGTGCCGGAATCTACGTGTTCTCTTTCTCAGTCATCTGAAGGTTAAGAAGAGGTGTGTTCAGCACTAAAGGCGGACTGTGGAATCAGAAAGGCCTGGGTTCGAGTTCTGATTCTGCCCCTTACTACTGTGTGACATTAAACTTTGGTCTCCTGCACGGAGAATGGGAGGAAAACAAGGACAGAGGGGCCACACACAAACACTCCACACATGGAAGCGCCCTATTGTCCGTTTTCTTAATTTTTCTAGCATTTTCTAAACAGAAGCTCCAAATGAAGTACGTGGACGCAGGGCCACAGGTGAGCGCTCATCCTTTTAGTGAAACACTCAAGGATTCTTGGACTTGGGCTCCAGGCAGGGCACTGGCGTTTGCCCAGCTCCCCAGGTGCAAGTCCTTCCTCACAGGGTGGCTTGCAGGACAGCACCCAAACACTGTCCCCAGTGTTCAGCACCCCCTCCCCCTGGTCCGAGCCACTCTCTCTAGGCGTGGGGACCGTTCTCTGGTTGAAACTCTCTGCTCGGTCACCCTGGTCGACTCTCTGTCCTTGGAACTCTCTGTAGCTTTCTTGCACCCTCTCCCTCTCTTTGGCTCCGGAATGCTGCACAGAGGCTACCGCCCTCAGTGCCTGTCTCACACCTGACGTCTCCAGGGTGCCAGTCACTGTGAAATGTACACACCTTATTTCCAGGCACTGTGCCTTTAAGGTGTCACTGAGTCTTGGAAAAGTGCCCCACAAAGGCCCTTGGGTTAACTGGGCTCTGGGATGTTGCTACTGAGAGGTGGTAAAACCTTTGAGAGATGGGGCCTTATGGAAAGTCCTTTATTTTATTTTATGTTTTTATTATTTATTTATTTATTTTTGCTAACTGGCTTGTTCTGTGACTAGGTTTTCCATCTCGTGATCTTGCTGTGAGATGCTACCTTGCCACAGCCCCAAAGCAATAGAGCTTCAAAACTATGAGACAAAAATAAACCTTTACTCTTTATAAGCTGGATTGTCTCAGGTATTTTGTTATAGTGACAGAAAGCTCCTATATAATGTTCGTGATTATTGTCATCTTTGATGAATTAGGAAGAACCATGGTATCTCTATGACAGTTATTGGCTAGGAACTAGACACCAGTCTGGCCTAGTAAGAGTTCAACATGACGTTTTGCTGGAATCTGAGGGGTGTACTGAGCTGGTACCCAGTGCCTCTGCTGGACAGCGCCCCCATCCCATGCTGTCCCCCTATCTCAGACAACCTGTAGCCAATGAAGGGTCTATAACATCTTGGTCTCTTTGCCCCCACTTTGAGCAGCTGTGTTATCAAATAGGGGGTCCTAGGTGAGTTATTTCCAAGTTCTTGGTATTTCAAACAAAGAACTGAGCAGGACACTCAAGAGGCATAAAAAGAGTAAGCTTCATTACAGATGACAGGAGTGGGGGCCACTGGTTGGGACTGGGCTGGAGAGAAGAGCTCATGGCCTCAACAGGGGCAGGTACTGGGCCTCTTAGGGTCCTGGAATTTTAGGAAGATCCACAGCGGGGGACTGAGGAGCCGTGGCCCACAGGATACCTGACTCGGCCCACCGTTTGGCAGGAGGAGCTTTGACCATACAAGATTTTCAGCAGACACATCATGGTGTCCAAAGCCCACTGGGGTGGGTGACAAAACCACAAGGCAAATGAGAGTGGAGGCTGGACACAGGCCAGGGTCGTGGACTTCCAGCTTTGCACGGCCTGGGCCTTCAGGGAGACGGAATGAGCTTTTATCTGTTGAGTTCCCGATGTTTCACATAACTGTCCTTCCTCTGGGTTTCCCCTGTAGGCTTCCTTTGTTTTGTCCTGGCTCCACCTCCTACCCCAGCTCTGCAGTGGTATCAGCCTCAGACGTCCTTGCAGGAAGAGCTGAGCGCTTTATTCCAACAGAGGCATAGTTCAACATTCCCCCTCTGATCCCGGGCTGTCAGTGGGTTCCCAGGATTACCTGCAGGTATAAGAAAATAAAGCCTTTTCTCGGAACCAAGAGCAGCCCATGGCCGCGGGGGCTGGAGCAGCCAGATAAAGAAGTGGAACAGTAGAAACGGCGTGGTGTTGGAAGGAACACCAAGAGGTCCAGAGGAGGGTGGGAAAACACTGAGCTGGGGAATGATTGAAAGAACTGAAAGTCTAGCCGGACAAGTAAAGGTTTATCAGGAATATGACAGAAGTATTCACGTATTTGACAGGCCATTAAATAGAGGCTGGATGCAACTCATTCAGCTGGGTCTCCTGGCTTCTACCCTTACGCTTTTAGATAAAGTCATAACACTCTCTAGCATGGCTTCTTACATACAGAACCTAAGCATCTTGCTATGATCTGCAGGGTCTTTCATCACCCATCACATGCCTCCTTTTCCAGCCTTACTTCCCATGGTTTTTCCCTCATCTACCCTTCTAGCTGCACCAGCCTTACCCTTGTTGTTCCTCGAATACACTAGTTCATCTAACCTCAGGGCCTTTGCACCTACAATACTTTTTGCTTGTTCTTCCATACACGGTCTTCGGTAAGTTTTCATTTGCTCCATTCCTTCTTGCTGTTCAGTCCTAGAACAAAGGTCATTTTCTAAGAAAGCCTCTCTCCTTGAGTAGTTTCTACCTCATTATTCTGATTTACAATCCTCACAGCACTCTTTGCTCCCCAAAAAGGTTTTGCATCTTTGTTGATTGTGTGATTTTGGTCCATCTCTCCCCCATGAAGAATACAAGGTTCAACTGGACAGAAATGTATCTCTCCTACTCATTGTGGTAATCCCAGTATATGATATGGTTTTGACACACAGCAGGTACCCTATTTTTCTGAGTGAAAGAATGAATGAACAAGACCTAAGAAGTTGCCCCAGAGATAAGAAGTGGGCAGTTCAGAGAGCCAGTTTTCAAAGCTGCAGTAAGCGGGCTCAGAGGCCGTCCAGCCCCTGGAGGTGTGATATGGAGGCATAGCTGCCCCCCTAGCAGGACACAGAAGGCCCGTGAGGAGGTGGGGCTTGGAATCACACAGAATAGGGTTTGTCTTGGTTCCGCCACTTCCTGACAGGCCAGAGGTCTTGGACAAGTTACTTGACCTTGAAAAGCCTCAGCTTCCTCATTTATAAAGACAAGCTTGATTAGAAGCCACCAGTGGGGCGTCGGGCTTAGTAAAGCGTCTGGTCAGTGTGGCGAGCTTAGCGGGTGCTGAGTAGGTGGTAGCTTGAAGGTATGACTGTTAGTTTCTGTTTCTCCAGTGATTTCAGGGCCTATCTCCACTATCTGCCCAGGCTTCAAGGCCAGGGGAGCAGGGGACACTCAGGAGGGGCCTCACTGCTGTAATCCCTCTCAGCAGAAGCTCTGGTCTTTTCGCCCATGGCATGAACTAACTCCTCTCCAGGGGGCAAAGCGGCAATGCTCTGGCGTCAGCGGGGAGAGGGGCAGTGAGCCCCCTCCCAACGTCCTGCCCAGCTGGCTGCCTCCGGCTCGAACCCCAGCTGACCTCCTCCGTGTGAGCCAGATAAGGAAACTGTCTTCACAGCCTGCCACACGCTTCCCACGCCGCCGCGCCGCTGGAGTCTGCTCCCAGCTCCGTAGGGTCAAATCAGTTAGGCCCGCGGGGGGATGAAGGGAGAGATCCTCTGCAGTAAGGAAGCAGCTCTGCGATGGGGTGGGTGGAGCAGGAGGGGAACCCCACGTTCAAGCACCCCATGCCAGGCGGCACCTGCCTCCCGGCCTGCTCCTCCCTCTGGCTCTGGCTAACACCGTAGCGATGGGCATCAGTGTGTGGGTTTGGTGCCAGGTGCGCCCTATACCGGAGGTAACTGTGCACCGCGGAAGTAGCGGCCCAGGCTGCCAGTCCCCGTGTCCCCTCAGCGCTCTGCATGGATGACCGAGAGCTTCCTGCCTGCGTTCAGATGGGAGCAGCAGGATGTCACCAGGGTGCCGTCCTCAGGCACAGTACGGCCGGCCGTGCTCTCCCAGCAGACTGTGAGACAGTCGCCATCCTCAGCACACAGACCGCAGACTTGCAGAAGGAGGTGCGGTCACCTGTGCCGGCTCAGGAGCCAGCAAGCCGCAGAGGTGACCGAGGCCCTGCAGCCCGAGGCTGTCCCTTACCACCATGTGGAGTGGCTCAGCCCGCAAGGCACTGAGCGCCCAGCTATGTGCGTGTGGGTGCAACGCTTTTCCCAGCAAAGGTGCTAACACTACACCCTCCAAGCTTTTCAGTTCTAGGACTCTGGAGAAGAGGAGGCCTCTGAGGCAGGCCAGGGACACGGGGCTCCGCCTGTCCGGACCTGACTCAGTGGAGCCGGGAGCCAGGGTGGACAGAAGACTGAGGGCAGGAGGGCAGCTGTGACTGCTGTGCGGTCTGCGTGGGCCCAAGCGCCGCTTCTCCGTCTGGCTGTGCGGTGCGACCAAGTTCCTTGACCCTGCTGACCTTCCGTTTCCTGTTTTAAGGAGGGGCAGCGATCACCGGTCCCCGCAGGTCTCTGGGGGCTGAACAAGCAGGTGCAGGAGGCTCGCGGTCATGCCCCACACTCAGGCCCCAGCCTGAGCCGAGGTGTGGCGGGAGCAGCGGGTGGCTGCGCCGTGCGGGTTGGGGTGGGTGCGCGCGGGCAGGATCCCGGACCTCAGACCCGGCGGGCAGAGCCGAGAGGGCGGAGCGCGGGTGTCCCCGGGGGCGGGGCGCAGGGACCTGGCGCTATAGGTCCCCCTGGGACGCGCCCCGCAGGGACTCTGCGGGCCGGGCCGGTGGCGCTGCCAGCTCGGCGCAGCACCGCGCGCGCGTCCTCCTGCCGCCCCGCACCTGTGGCGCACCGGTTGCCGGCGCCTGTGGCGCTGCCTCGCAGCCCGTGTCCTTCGCCCGCACCTGCGGCCCTGCACCTGCGGCCCGGCCCAGCATGGCGGACCACGCGCCCTTCGACACGGACATCAGCACCCTGACCCGCTTCGTCATGGAGGAGGGCAGGAAGGCTCGCGGCACCGGCGAGCTGACCCAGCTGCTCAACTCGCTCTGCACCGCGGTCAAAGCCATCTCGTCGGCCGTGCGCAAGGCGGGCATCGCGCAGCTGTGAGTCAGGCCTCGGGCCGCGTCCGGCCGGCCGGCGTTCGGCTGTCTGGTCCCCCTCCTGTCTGCCTGTCCACCTGCCTGACTCCTGAGAATCTCCGCCTCTTTCGCAACTTGCTGAGCCGCACGCAAGGCCTGCTGCCCTTCCTCCTGACCTCCGGGTGCCCACCTGAACAGCTGACCCGCCGCTGCGCCCCTGCCCTCAGGCGCACACCTGAGCGGGCTGCACGGCGCTGCTCTCTCCCCCGTCACAGCCTCAGGCGGGCAAGTGCAGCTGGGGCGGGGCGCTTCCTTCCTGTTCCCCTTCTTTGTCCTTCACTCCCTTTGAAAGTGGCCTCCCAAGTCAGGTTTCCAGCCCGGTACCTCCTGGTAGGAGGGAGTGGGCTCCAGGCGCTTTGAGGAATCTGCGTGCTGAGAACCGCGAAGCAGCACTGCTTGGCGCGGCACCCCAGGGGCTGCCCCCGTCCAGAGCACACTCACCCGGGGGCTTCCGAACCTCTCCCCGTTAGCCGCGTGGTTTGTGCAGCCCTGGCCAGATTCACGAGCGGCTCAAAATGCACTAGGGAGTCTGTCTCAGACTTCAGCGTGACAGGAATCGTGGGAGTCTTGTTAGGATGGGGACTCTCAGTAGGTCTGGGGTCTGAAATTCTGCAGACGGTCTCTTGTTAAGGGGGAACAGAGGCTACTGGTCTACCGATCCCACTGTGAGTCAGGGAATGTGGGGACTCGGGCGCCTTCTTGTAGTGATGCTTTTTGTAAGTCACACAACAAGCTTTGGTTTGTTCTTGTGTGCCCAAGTATTTTATATCTAACTGGTCCTCAGTTTAACTGAAAGGTACCAAGGTCTTCAGATTGCCCATAGGCATCGGTAACATTACACACACCTTTGAATTCTACAAAAAAAACCAAAACAAACAACACATCCTGCTCATCACTGCTTTGGAAAAATGCTGCTCCTTGGAGAAGCACCTCTACACAGCACCACCTGAATTCCTTTTCCCGGTAATCTCAAGTATTGGTTGGTTTAGCTAATTCCTGAGAAAGAAGCCCATGAGAGCTAGGGGCAGGTTTGTTAAGGAAAGTGATGGCCGTTGCTAGTTTACCCCCAGCCCCTCTTAATAACACCTTTCTAAGCATTCTTTAGCAGACACACTCAGGCAAGATCTTACCTCAGATTTAATTTACAAATACTGGTAGCTTCACAGCTTTAACTCTCTTTGAAGAGCAGGGAGTTCTTTTTTAAAAAATGCTTATTGCTTCTTATTTTGTCTTTTAAAAATGTCAGGACCCTTTATCACACCCAGAAACTCAGAAGCACAAAATCTGCTTTGGGGTGCCTCACTTTTAAATAACCCAAATCGTGAAACCCAGAAAAGAGGTTTATAAACTACATGAAATGTGTGCTTTTAGATTAGATAGTGGTGAACACCAGTTTTTAAAACAATCTTGCTGATATTGTTATAACTGCCTAGTGAGTTGCACTCACTGACTCTCCTCCCCAAATCATCGAATCATTCAGAAGAGCTCGAAGGAAAAGTGAAACCCACCCCTCACCCATTCCCTGGGATGTTTACTGTTGATCATTTCCTAGTTATTTTCTGAAATACCTCCTTATATAAATGTATACATGAACATGCATTTACTCCTCTATGTAAATACCAAACAAAACAGGACCATCCTTGGCATGCTTTTCTGCAGTTTGATTTATTTTTCAACTTTATATAATGCACATCCTTCACTGTCAGGGCTTTTAAAATCTCCCCTCCTCTTTTTAGCTGTTGCACACACTGCACAGATGCATCATGAGTTATGGGACTCTCATAAATGTCTCTGGCCGGGGACATTTAGGTTTTCCCTGCTCTTTGGCTATTACAGTGTTGGGATAAATGGCTATGCAGATAGCTGCTGGAGGGCACCAGAACTGTAACACATAGAAACTCTTGTGGGAAAATAAGACACTGACAGCTCTCAGTATAACATGCAGTCAGGCGGGTTAGCAAGAAGACAAGATCTCAAGCCAGGCCTCCAAATTACATTCATTACAGGCTTTGATATGTTGGTGAAAAGCCCACACACCTACAAAGGGCTTATTAGTACTAAAGATTCACCCTAGATGTACAAGCAGCCAGAGGACTGTGATGACTGCAGATTGTGAGAATGTCACCGAGACCAGTTTATAAAACTCATCCAGGACCTCTCATCAGAGGATCATGAAGAGCAGAAGCAGAGGGTCTGACTTGCCCACACTTTACTTCTCGCTCTCTGGCAACCTGAAGTGACCATTATGCTCAGTTTCACTATTTCTATTAAGACATTCTAAGAATAATAGAGTTTTGAACTGAAAGAGACTTAAGCTACCTAATCCAGTTTTCTTCTTGTACAGATGAGGACTTTGAGTCCAGAGAAGATTGATTTGGTCCATGGACCAAGTCTTTAGAACCCCATCTTCAGAATTTCTTTTTCCTTAAAAAAAAAAAAAATTAAAGCTTGGCTGGGAGTATAGCTCAGTGGTAGAGTGCTTGATTATAATGGACAAGGTCCTGGATTCAATCTCCAGCACCACGAGAAAGAATTGTTAAACTTCATAAACTCTAAATCTCGTTCGTCAGTTACGCTTGTGGTACAAATGACATCCCAAGGACTATTGCAAATACGCCCTTGAAGACTTATCTCTAGGCTTTTGCTCCCTGCTCCTCACTGTCTGCAGAGAGGGCATGCAGATCCGTGCCAGGGGGGAAGCAGACTTCTGGTTTTTATCAGAGCAATGAGCAATCTGTAAGTCAAACTGGTAAATTCATAGATCAAACGACGAATTTAAGCGTTTCCCCACTGCTTTGTTTTTATTCCTTTGGGGGAAGTTGATCTTCCAGTGGCTTAAGCTCTTTGTCCTGCGGAGTTGGTGGATAGCTGACTTCCCTTTGTACACATTTCCACATCGCTGTGTGAAGAACGCGCTGGTTCCATGCCATTTCACAAACTGATACCAAACACCCACAATGTACAAAGTTCCAGAAGAGACTGAGAGTGGAACAACACAGAGCTTACTCTAGAGGAAAAACAAGGCACATGTAGAATTAGTTATAAAACACAACGTGGTTCTGAAAGCTACTTTTATAGTTTCCAGACAGGCGCAAAGGATTATGGGACATCATAATTGGCATTTACCATGGGCAATAAAATACCATCGCAGGGCTTGATGGCTGCAGAGCAGTCCAGGCTGGGCAGTGATATGAGGAGCGGTTCTCAGCTGCAGGAAAGTGTTCCTGCAGGAGATGCTCATTTCATTTGACCAAGGCATGATGCACACTTGCTGAGGCATTTGTGGGTGTAAAATTGTGAGTACCTTGGGGAAGCGTCCAGTGGCAATTGTGATCATTTTACAATTTGGGGCATTTGCCAAGGGAGTGAATGAAGATTTGTGGGTAGGATGGTGGCTAAATTGGAAGACATAGATAGAAGTCTGTAATTGGACAATATTCAGAAAATCCATGGGAAAAGGAAGGTAAAAGTAAGGGGGCACTAGACCTGCAGCACTGGGGGTGGGGGACTGTGGTGAGACGCTGGGTGAAGCTGGAGTCTGAGCATGGATTGAATGAGAAAGACAGTGAGGGGGTTTTCCAAAGAGCTGGTTCTAGCAACTGAGAGCAGAGTCAGGCCATGGAAAAACTAAACAATACAAAAGCAAAAACAGAATTCCCGGGAAGGAGCTGGTTTTTGGAAGCTGGGAAGGGATGAGACGATGCATTCAACATTTTGGAAACATTGGACGTGAGGCCGTAGAGAGCTACGCAGTTGGAGCTATCCAGGCTGCAGGCGGAGGTGCCAATCTGGCTTTCCGGCTTGAAACACTCACTGAAGAACTGGCAACCAGATTTTGGCACATTCACCCTGAGGCAGAGAGGAAGGGGAGAAGTAAACTCAGGACTGGATTTAGCAAGACAGGAACATGAGGGTTGAAGAGTGCATTTTGGAAAGAGAAGGAGCTGGGCTAAATTTCTCGGCTCTGCCATTTAATTTATATGAGGATATATGCATACAATGTTACCATCTCCAAGCCTCAGTTTCCCCACTAGAGAGATTGGCATCACTGGTTTCTCAACCTCAGAGAGGTACGTGCGGATGAACCGAGCACATTCATTGAATATCAGTGTCATCATTGGGTTTTCTTAACGATTATTTCTTAGTTCTTGAAGTAAACCATGATTTTTATATTTGTGCTTTTTATTCCTTAGCAGCAGTGCCCACATGCTCAGAGCAGGGGTACAGTCCAGGCTACCCCATCATGTCTTAAAACAGTGCTGCACCTCAAATTGCTTCCAGGGAACACCCTCCTGTCATGCTCCTAGTGTGTCCAGAAATTTCACTTGGTATGTGAGGTTGTTTGATGGAAGAAAATAAAGAAATTCAGGCTTCACTTTGCAATTACGGCTCAGCTGATACCTGTGTAAGCTTATCTTCAAGTTTGCAGAGTTTTATGTCTCTTCCTGCCCACGGGGGCAGCACAGCCAGCCACGCATCACCCTGTTTGCCCATTCTCAGCCTCTGGGTTCCCCGAGGTTGGAGCATGACCTTGCACGCTGCTTGGTTGGCACCTTTTCAACATATCTCTGAACTAACCCTTGGATGTTTCTGGCAGGGTGAGTGGTTGGTCATTTACCATAGAATCAGTCAACAAGTCAGTGTTACCTTGGACTCTAGTGATAAGGATGAAATAATAACCTACTTCTCTTTTTCCTGGATTGGATATTCTGAAATGTGCCTGTTCTTCTGTGAGCCCTCTGCTGCTTATGCTCTGTTGTGTAGACACCAGGAGGAAATGATTCTAAGTCAGTTTGCCAATCAAGGAAGCCACAGAGAGCTTGTCCTTAAATGCTGCAGGCCCTGACTGCAATTCTTTTCTCTGGTACTGTGCTTCAGAAATGCTGTGAGAGGCAGCTTTCCTGGGTCAGCATAAATCTGCATGTAGCAGAGAGTTCATGGCCGTGACATGGCTCATTCCAGTTTAGAAACCATATGCAGACTTGACAAACAACACTAATATTTAATCCAGATTCCCAAGGATTTCAAAATACTGGGTAAATTAACCTATGCTTCAAGAATTTCCCCACTCTATGAACTAAAATGGCTTCTAGTGTTTTCGGTTTTTCTATGAGGTTTACAGAAAAAGCTGAAGATGAGATATTATGGACTGCTTCTCAAATCAAGTTTTGGCCCTCAAAGTCCAGAAAAAGAACTTTTGTGTCCCTGGGAGAGGTCACAGCGGCTTAGATCTTGACAGGGCTCTTTTCCCACTTTAATTAGTTGGGCTTGTAGAGCCAACTCATTTAAATAAGCACCTCAAATGAAATAACATCCCCAATGAGACCTTATCAAATGTAAGCTTGGGGCACTTTTTCACCCCAATTACTCAGGCATTGCCTCTTCCCAGGAGTTTCCTGAAAAACTGGTTTAGAGGAAGTCACCCCATCTCATCCACCCCATCAACTAATGCTTACTGAGTGGATGCCCCAGGGGTCTATTTAGAGCAATGACAGGTGCCATTTTAGTGAGAAAAGGATGCTTCTGTGAACCAAGTGCATTATGGGCATTATCCAGCATCCTTACAAACCTGGCCAGGTGCAATCAATCGGAGAGTTTGCACAAGTCATCAGAGGTAAGAAACCAGAATTGGAATCCAGGACTTTTTGGAGCTCAGTTCTTGCCAGGACCCCACCTTGCTTCTTAGCATGGAGTATTAGTGCCAAAGAAATTAAGGGTGGGAAATGGAACAATAATATTTCTTACCCACTTGCCTCTGCACCCGGCAGTATTCTGACCCCTTTACCTGTCTCACTCATTTATTGCCCCTGTATATGTACTGTGAAGTGAATATACTGTATTCCCATATTACAGGGGAGAAGCAAAGATCACAGATGCTAACTGACCTGCACGGGGCCGCTTAGCACATAGCACAGCTAGGCGTTGAGCCCCATAATCCAAAGTCCCAGCCCGTAGCCTTGACTATCACATCCACTATCTCCTGATGAACAGGCTGGAGGGAAAGGCCATTGCACTTGCCCCAACATGAAGTTTGTACAGCAAGCGGACTTTTATCAAGAGGCCTGTTAATCTGCAGTGGTTATATCAGGCTAGGGAGTCTTGAGTGTTTGAGCAGAGGGAAGGCGTCACCAATCACTGGGTTTAACGATGCTGACAATCTCAGGAGTCCTTGGGTTCCTTTATTACTCTCTAAATGAATTCATCCACTCAAAAAATGAGCACTTAGTATGTCTGGGCTATCTTCCAGCTGCTAAGGATATATGCTGAACACAGTAAACTGTCTCAAGAGCTAAAAGGCCTTTGTTCTTCCGGAACCATATCTAACGTGGATTTATGTCCAAGAGTTTCAGTTCTGTCAGAGGATACCTTCACGATAACCTAACGTCCTAGGCACTAACTTCAGACCTCACCAGGAAAAAATTAGTCAGGCTGTCTATACAGATCCATCCCCAAGTAAAGGCTGGCCTAGTGGGTGAGTTGGCATGCTTACACAAAGCAAGTGGCACCAAGTCCTCTCATGTCAGGGTTTGGATGGCGCTTTCAAGGGTGACAGCTAAATCTGCATGCTCCTTCCCTCCCCGTGGCTCCTGTAAAGCGTGAGTCATCCCTGAGGCCATGGGAACGAGATACCAAGGAAGCCATGCCTCCGTGCCCGTGGACTCACTTGGTGCTGTCAGGCTGGCAGTTGTGAGATCAGAACCTCTACCCCGTCATACCCTGGGATCCTGTGGCATCACTCACATTGGAGTCTCTCTCCTGAAAACATCGCCCAGGCTGCGGGATCAGGAAGGTGCTCCTATCACCTGACAAGGTTACATATCAGGAACAGGAATACGTCACATGTTACTCAGCTCTGCTTTTTCCAGATGATTGTGGGTAACTATGTATGTGTTTTATAAATTTAAATCACAAGATTTCAAAATATAAAAATTACTGTATGAGTACTGCTTTTCTTTATTCTCTTTTCTAGTCTCAAGTACATCTTAACTTTGCCTCAGACATGTAGAAATCAAACATCCTAGGTCTTCTCGAATAGAACAACTTCAAACCTTGTTTTCTGCATTTCAAGTTTTGTGACACCAGCTAAAATCTGCAGATGCCTGAAAATAGTTGAAATCGACCTGACTTTGGGCCCTGATTCAGGGTTCTTGCAGGCTGCTTGGTTTCACTTCTTGCTATGGTATACGGGGCATCTAAAGTTGGTTAAATGCATTGGCAGCTGGTGAGGCTCAGACCTCGGCTTTCTGCTTTCTCCTCAGGCAGTTCTCTTCTTGCATCCCCTATGCTCTGACATCTCTTCTTTGAGACCCCCCCCAAAAAAGTTGTAGAAAATGCATGGCATTGCCTTTTCCTTCTGTGGTAACTCTCAGTTAGGATAAGGTCACTGGCAGATGAAGTAACCACTGCGTGGTCAGCTGCTAGGGACCTCTTTTCTGGTGGTGGCTGGGAAAGGAGAGAAGAGGCCTAGATGCACACAACTTGCAGAAGTTGACCCATTTCTTCAGTTTTGCTTGTTCCTCTCTCTCTGTGTTGGCTGAGAGGAAAGTCAGCCCCAGGGAAAGCTATTTTGTTCAGGGTTGTATGATGTCCCCCTCATATCTCTGCTGCCTCACTCGCCACCTTATTCTGGCCCCAGAGATCTGACCTGGTGGAGAGTGAGGCAGTGTAGGAAAGGCTTTGTCCCATCTGGAGCAGTTGGTGCCATCCATTCCTCATCACAGCCACTGGCACGGAAGCCCCTTTCCAAACCGGGACCCAACTCAGGGGCCAGAGTCTGCCCAGGTTCACAGGGTTGAGCAGAGAGCTGGGCCTCTCACCAGGTGGGAGCCAAGGTCCACGCCTGCGGTTAGTCCTGCAGGCCACCACACTCTCCACGTGCTCCTCAGGACGCAGCAGCGTGGGTAACCTGGCTGTCCTTCAGGCCTTTGAGGAATGTAACTGTTCTCCTGCAGAAGGCAACTATTTCTAAGGGAGTTTCTAAAAACTAACAAAGAGAATAGACTGCATGCTCTCCAGGAAGTTAGTGCCAGGAGGATTTTTTTTTTTCCTAATGGCTTTTCTTCAAAGTCACAAAAATCTTGCCTGCTCCTGACTTTTTATGGACCCATGGAAAAGTGTCACCTTGGAGAGTTCTGGCCCTCCGAGGGTCCCCCACAAGGTGTGGGAAGGAAGTACCTATCCGTATTTGTCATCAAGGCCATGATTCCTGGTCAGAAAATTGCAGCCCAGTGTGAGAAATACAGGGTCCGGCTACCTTTGTACACTGAGATGTGAGCCAAAGAATATCCAAAGATCTCTTACCAACATGGTAGCATGACTGACTGGCGGTCTGGGGATTTGTTCTCCTGAATCCTGTTCCTATCTTCACCTCATCTTCTTGTGCTTTCTTGCAGGGTTCTTTAATGTCAGGGCTCCCAGGGGAGGAGGGCCTCCATTCACATGCTCTAGAGACGTTTTACACTGATTGACTTTGAGGGACTCAAAATAATTTATCTCTAGAAAGATCTTTCTGTGAGAACAGGAGAAAGACCCTAACTGGGGGTAAAGAGGTTCAAAGAAGGCTGGAAAAGGCACCTTAACCCACTGGCTACCACCCAGAGTGGCAATGGAAACCCTGAAGGCAGGGAGAACTGCTGGTTGCTGCCACGGGTTGGTGGTTGGCATCAGTGCTGGGTTGGTGAGGGTCCCCTGCACTCCTCATCCCTGCGGTGAGGGACACGGCCCACACTGGGTCATCACGAACAGCTCATGCCACTCTGGGACCCTCGTTTCTCTGCATGATGGTCCCTCTGTGACCTCAGGAAGAAGCCCTCTCTTCTTGAAGCGGAAGTGTGGAAACCTGGTTTGTGGTCTTGGTTTGGCATGTCACCTCTCCTGACACTGCCAGGGCAAGATTGAGGACTATAGAACCTGCGTTGAGCCTCATTTTCAATTTGGCCAAATGCTGAGTCTGCAGGCCCAGGAAATGCACAAATAAATCATGGCAACCTTGACCGGGCCATGGTTACGGGATAATTAGTTTCTTCTGGCTGGTGGAACTAGAACAAGAAGGCTGCAGACCAGATCTGGCATTGTGCGAGAAGGTCCTTCTGTGGGCTTCCTTCTCTGGGTCTCCTCCTCCTGTAATTAGGTGTTCCCTGGATCCAGACAGCACTGGAAAAAGATCTCTATAATTTTAAAGCTACATATATAAATGTGTCCATAGTACTTTCTCCTTCCCGTTTGGAAAGCTGTGAAAACCACACTTAAATCTTTGGATGAATCATTAGTGTGAAACTTTTTTGGAGCCATTGCTGGCTGAGTTATTTGGGCTTGTCTGGGAAATTTTCATAGACTCCCTTTCCTATGAAAAATACTCAAAATACCATTCTGCTTGAATGCCTCCTTCCCAGTGAGACCTTCCTTGACCATCAAAATTAACTAATCACCACCTTGCCACCTGTCTCCTGATTTTATTTTAGGACAGTGAACATCTGCCCCTCTCTGCCACTGTCTCATTTACTCTGAGACACCTGCTTCTTGTTGGGCCTCACTAGAATAGACGCTCCCCAAGGGCAGGGATCTCATCTGTCCTGCTCAGCACTATACACCCCGCACAGCAGGGCCCAAGTAAGTATCTGTGGAATACGCGAACACAGAAACAGGCCTCTCAGGAGCTCCAAAGAAAAAGGGGCTATGATGTCTGAGCAGGTGAAACTTGGCCCAAATTGTGGAATAGGCCTTTCCTTTCCATGTGGTGTGTTGGCTTGGCTATGATTTGCATGTCCCCAAGGGTCCCAGTGCTGGGAACTTTGTCCCCAGTACAGTGGCTTGCAGGGTGGTGGGACCTTTAAGAGGTGGTAAAATTGTCATGCATGTCACCCTCCCCCTGCCTTTCTGTCTCACCATGTGACTTCTCTTTGTCCTGTGTACTCCTGTCTCTGTGGTACCACTGTTATGAGGGGTGCAGGCAGGGGGACCCTCACTTACCAGAATCATTACAATGCTGTTTAGATTTTTGGCCTCCGAAACTGTAAGCTAAGTAAACTTATTTTCTTTATAAGTACTCAGCCTCAGGTGTTTTATGATAGTAATGGAAACGGACTAACACACCATGCCTGTCTTAGGTGCCCTCCATCTGCCTAGTGCACCCTCCACCAACTTCCCAGGCATCCCCGGAGTTGAGTGCATCCTCCTGCCACTGTCAGCTGCCCAAGGCTGTGCTAAGACTCACCCTGTGTGTCCCGTATCTCATGTACCCTGCTAGCTTCCCTCTCTGGGCACATGCGAGAAGGTAGGAGGTTCCCAGAGGGCAGGAGCTGCAGAGCTGAGGCTGTGCCTGGTCTCTGTCTTCACACCACGTTCTTGTCCATCAGTGTTGTTCATCCTTTTGAATCAATAGTGATTTTAGTGGCGGGAACTTCAGGCTGAGAAGGAAAGAAAACTGCCACCGGGGGCCAGCGAGGGAAATGTACTTTCATCAGTGGCCCCTGCCGAACCTCTCTGAGACGCCTGGACTTTGGCTGCCCTCTGCCCCTTCTCCAGAGCTGGCTTCACAGTTGAATCAGAAAGAGAAAATGTGGAAGAGAACCCAAGGCCAGGGACACTGGCCACACTTGTAGGTCTGATAGATGACTTGGTCTTTTATTCCTGAATTAAGAGTGACAGTGAAAAAGGAGAGACTGGGAGGCGGGAGGATGGGTCGCTATTTGCCAGGCTAAGAAGGGGCCGGTGCAAAAAGTGGCTGACATGGACGACAGGGCTTGGTGGGACAACTGGAGTCACTTCCTAGACACGGTCAGGCCAGATCAGGCTCTTGGGTTTGGATGGTTTTTAAGGAGACTTTGGTTTTGCCAAACTAGATACAAGCAAGTAATGTGTTGGGAAAGTGTGTTTTCACGAGTTAAAAGTGACAGTCACAAAGCAGTGACAATCAGTTTGCAGGAAAACAGTGATGGTGATCTCACTAAGGGTGTGATTGTTCCCTGATCATCCACTTTCAGCCACTTAGCAGCATCTTCAACACTCCCCTCCCGCTCCCTCAGCCAGTCTTTTATCCTGTGCCTCCATCCTGTAAGGTATGTCCCCCTTCCACATCTGTGTTCGACCCCAGGCTGTGACAACCTGCCTCCCCCCCTCATTCTGATAAGCCAGCCTGCATTTTGGACAGCCTCTCAGGTCCAAGAATTCTACAATGACTCAACTGCAAGTAGCTTAAAAATAAAGTACAAACTTTGGGCTCCCCGTTCCCTCCCATCTCCTACAACTCCCTACAGAGGCAGTAGGGACCTCAAGAGCCCCCTGGCCTGAGAACCCGCAGCGCTGTCTCACTTGTACTCTGCCTGTGTGATTTGGAGAAGCCCACAAGTGTCTCAGAATCCGACTTTCCTCCTCCATAACATGGGGTTGTAAAGCCAGTGAATGCTCCCTTTCCTCTAGGATCTTTGCATCCATAAGGCCATAGAACTCACTGAGTTAGCTGACGTCTCAGGCCCACTCCGACCCAGGCTTCTCACTCCCTTTGTCTCCCAAATGATTCATTTCACCTATGTGTTGCTTCTTGGTGTACAAAAGTAGAAACACAAAAAGCTCCAACTTTTCCTTGGTAAAGCACAGGCTATGTACAGTAATAAACATTCCGTGGGGGAAGCATGGTTAAGCAAAGCTATTTTTAAAGGGCGCTTTAGGATCCCTAATGGAAAAAAGGATTGAGAAAGATGGATTTGGCCATGGAAGTGTGTGGATACCGTGAGAGGTACTGAGTAATGGGGAGTGGGCAGCTTCTCTCTAAGAGCTGATCCGGAGCACAAGCACTTTCTCGTTTTGTTGCTTCCAAACCGTTTTGTCTTCTAAACCCTCCTTTAGGCTCACTTTCAGGGGTTTGTATACATCTACCTTTCCTGGCGGCCTTGGCTTATTTTTCATGGTTCTCCTCCCTCTAGCTATGGCATCGCTGGCTCCACCAATGTGACGGGCGATCAAGTCAAGAAGCTAGATGTCCTCTCCAATGATCTGGTCATGAACATGCTGAAGTCGTCCTTCTCCACCTGTGTCCTTGTCTCTGAAGAAGATAAACACGCCATTATTGTAGAACCAGAGAAAAGGGTGGGTCTGGACTTGCTCTGTGGAGGGTTTAAAGGCAGCCATTTCGCTTCTTAGCTGCATGCATGATTTCACTTGTTTTTCCAACCTGGCTCCTAGGAATCACATTAAATCCTTCCTGTTGTCTTTTTGCTGATTCTTCCTTACTACCATGTCTCAAGTCTGTCCTCCAGCGCCACTGTTCCTGCCGTTATCATCTCTCCATGGACGGCCATTCCTAAGTTCTCACTGCCAGGTTCAAGCTCACTTCACTGGCTGCCTCCTGGGCAACTTCTCCATTCACTGAATTCCCAGCCTTCACACAGGACCCCGCTACCGATTTAAGTCACCTCCACATCTCTATCACCTTTGTCATGCGTTGGAATTTATTATATGCCTATCGTTCTGCTTCCTTCTTGACAACAGAGAATAAATGATGCTTATCTCTGTATCCCGCCTGGCACCCTGCTTGGCACACGCAGTGGTGGCGAACCTATGGCACAAGTGCTGTCACGGGCTGTTTGTGTCAGTGAAAGCGCCACAAGATTCACCATCATCGCGTAGGATCTTCACAACAAGACGGTTGGAATAAAAGAGTCTATCCAGCTTTTATAAAACAATGGCAGTTAAAAGTAACTTCCAGAAACACATTTACACGGGCTTACTCCTTTTCCCCGTTTGAGATGCATGAGCAGGGTGGACGAGTAGATTTTGAAAGAAAACCAAAAGATACATTAAAGAGACTTCCTGCCTCACCCTTATTAAGAGTGTGGGAGCCTCATTTTATTAACTTGTTTTGCATCATTCTTAAAATAGCTAGTGCTATATGCCAGGTTCAAAGTTACTCTTTTCTTGCTGGGCTCTTACAGTCCCTGGTAATTTTAGGCACACGGAGTGAGTTCAGCATTGAACGTTCTCGTTCTCGGTAGGTCACTGCCGAGCTCTCCGGCCGGTAGGAATGTCTCGGTTTTCCAGTTTACACTTCTTGCATCACTGGCTAGGGGGATTTTTTTTTTTTTAAGAGCAGGAGGTCTGGGAATTATAATCTGGGGCACAACGTTTTAAAACCACATTTAAAGAGGTCAATTTAAAGATGGAAAATTTCTCTGGGATGTGATGGTAAACTGGTTCCCCCAAAAAAATATGCTTCACAGTACTTACCCAATTGAACCATGGAAATACTCGTAGAGCGAGTTTAACTACCAGTGTGACCGCACTGAGAGCAAAGTTAGAGGCGCACAGTTGCGTGGGAGCCCATACCAGGAAGGTCCAGCGCACGGCTCGCAATCCCATTTGAAGAACAGTCTTGGGGTCTCCCTGGGCAGTTTGCTTCCTTTGTGAGTTACACTTCCCGTGTGGCTGAGAAGGCCGCACTGCGGCCTCATGTGGCACCTAGAAGAACTGCAGGAGGAGTTTTTTACAGATCTGAACTCAGCAAAGTCTTCGCTATGCCAATAAAGAGAAACAGATGATTCTCTCGGGTCCCTTTTTCCTTTGTTTGCCAGGAGTCAAATGAAAATTATGATTCAACTAGATAATGATTTAGGAAATTATGGTTTGTTGGCATTCTTTCACCTTCCTCTATTTTTCCTAATCTACATGGTATTTTTCTGCCTACTGATCTTTTAGCTTATATATATTCTGGAATCTTTTTGGTGGGTAGGTACCGGGGAATCGAACTCAGGACCTTGGGCTTGCCAGGCAGGTGCTGCACCGCTGAGCTGTAACCTGGCATCTATATTCTAGTATCTTATCTTCCCTAACCAAGTGTAAACAGACTCACACTTCTTGAAGTTCCCTTTCCAGTCTCCTTTTACTGCTTAGTGTTCTGTCCTCAACACCCTCATTACCATATTTTAAAACTATTTCTTTTTGCTCAGGGCAAATATGTGGTCTGTTTTGATCCCCTCGATGGCTCTTCCAACATCGACTGCCTTGTGTCCATTGGAACCATTTTTGGCATCTACAGAAAGGTAAAATGTACTTCAAGCATCTGGTTTTGGATCCAGGGAAAAGTTAAGGGCTAGAAGATCAGGCTTTTCATGATGGCGGAGCCACCAGGATGTCCGGGTGTGAAGCTTTGAGGCCTGAACAGACCTGTCCATCGAAGTCTGACTTTCTAGCATTACCTGTGCAATAATGACCCAGGACATTGATAAAACACAGCAGGGAAACATGGGTGGAAATCCAAGGCTATTTCTTTCTTTTCACTGCATCTTCCCTCATTTTATGATGGAGACGAAATTTCTTTTAAAAGTATAGGACAGGTTAAGCAATGATGTTACATAAACAGAATTGTTAGAATATGGCGATGTTTGAGATTTATGCAAAATTGTCTTTTAAATCCTCTAGCTCAGGGGGCTACAACTATGACAGGCTCGGCCTTCTCCTGTCATATCTAGCCACTATCTAATTTGTATGACCATTTTTCATTTTTAAATGGTTGAAAAAATCTACAGAATAATGTTACATTGGCCCATGCAATTTATTTTTCACTGACTACTACAAATAATGTTTTACTGGCGAGTGGTCATACTCATCTGTCTACGTGTGGGCCCTGGCTGATTTTGTGCTACCTTGGCAGGGGTGAGTAGTTACGACAGAGATTGTGTGACCTGAGCAGCCCAAAGTGTTTGCTCTTTTTCCATTTGTACAAAAATCTGCCAACTCTGTTCTAAATCGTAGAAGTACTCTGGCATGGCGTGGGGACCCAGGCCCCCTGCCCTTGTGTCTTGTCACTGTGTGACTTTGGCAGTTCTTCTACCTCCAGGAGCCTCTCTTTCCTTCTTCCAGAGAGACAGACAGACAGATAGAGAAAGACAGACAGAGATAGAGAACGCTCAGATACATGGACAAGTGAAAGTGGCATGAATACCCATAGAGCTACTATAAAATCTAAAATATGTCCTCCTGGTTTCAGCTCCTGTTTGTTTTCTGCAATTCTAGGCACTAAACCCAAGGCCTCCTGCACACTGGGCAAGTGCCCGACCGCATAGCCCGCCTCCACCCCCGCTCTTGGCTTAGTCAGGAATAAAGGCTTGGATGCAGTAGTTTGCCCAGCTGAACTTTATGCTAGGTTACAGGGGCCACATCGAGCAGCAAGAACCAAATGCATACTTTATTTCTAAAAGGGGCAAACATGACAGGCAGAACCACCCAAAATGGGCGGGTTGTCATCGGTCACAGGAATGTATTTTTGCTTTTGCCGTGGGCGACAGACTGATGTACGTCAAAATCAGTTTCAGTAATAAAGGATCCCAATTCTTATATCATATAGGCAAATGAAACAGTTTACCTCCTTTCCAAATAAGGCCAGGAAGGGCACCACTCCTGTGATAGAGGTGGAGAGACACAATCTTTCCTGCCAAGTTTCCAATCTGTAGAGCGACAAGAGAGCTCCGCAGCACAGGCCTTCCCTGTGGAGGAAGTCCTCTGGGAAATGACGGCCAGAACCAAGGCAGCGCTGATGGCAGCCAGCGCCATGTTCACTTCAACCCCCTGAAATAAAATGCCTTTAAGGGGGAAAAAATACACCTAGAAAACTGAGAGACATTGACCGTCAACAAAAAACAAAATCAAACCAACTCACAACAGTAGCTTGGACAGTGTATCCTGGAAGAATCAGTCTTCTCAACCAACCTGAAGTAATTCTCCTAAAAGATGGAAAGAGATGAGTGTGATGTGGGACTCAAGTCAGTGTGGTTTGAACTCAGGACCTTGAGCTTGCCGGGCAGGTGCTGGTGCACTGATCATTTTGGCTTTGAAAGCCTTCTGGGTGGTTTGGAAACATTTGAAGACCACTGGGGCACGCACTGGGTGTGTCTGACACTTCCAAGGAGATCTTTGAAAATATTCAGTCTCCACAACTAAAAGCAGAGTTCTGTGAGGGTTTGGTTGCCCTCATGAGGAAAGACTCTTGGTCACATGACAGCCCCTCTGCCCATCCAGTTCTGCCTGGCTTTCTTCTCTGTCACCTCAAGTCTCCAGAATCCATGGTGTCTTCCCCTGTACTCCTCATTGGGCGATGTAGGATGAAACCTAACCCAGAGGCCACAACTGGTAGATAAAGGAAGGATCCAGAATCTTTCTAGTTTTATTCCCATTGGGCTTTATTCCCATTGACCCCGGGGCATTGCAAAAGGACGGAAGAGATTCCTGGGAGGATTCATAGCCCGGAGTTTGGAGGAGGAAATGCGTGGATGGAGGGGGGATGGGCTGAAAAAGAATTCCTCCCCCACATCTGGGATCTGAAGGAATTATTTCTTCTTTCTTTTGAGTATGCAGGTATCATAGATGAGTGCCAGAGTTCCTTCCTCCATGCAAGGATATAGCAGTGTAATGGTGTTCGGTGACAGTATTTCCATTTATTTCTCTGCCTTTGCCACAGGCAGGCACGGATGGTTCCAGACAAGGCAGATCTCTAGGGGATTCTACTTGGTGGGGAGCTGGTTCCTCAGAGCCTCAGTGAGCGGGAGAGAGGATACCTCTGTGTCCTCTCAATATGCCCCTGGTTTTGGTCCATATTGACAAAGGCTACTGACTTATTTTTTTTTCAAAGCTTGCAATTTAGGGAAAACAACTCAGCTTTTGGATCCTGTGTTTAGTCTCTGTGTAGCTACTCTGCACCCCCTGGTATATACAACCAAACTAAATCGAATAATACAATTTGGCCAATTAACTAATTAATCACTCAGATGAAAACCATGAGGAGTGGGGGGTGATGGAGAAAATGGAGAGAAAAACTGTTTATTCTTCCTTATAGATGAGTAGTCTGCAACTTTAGTGCAAGCGTCCCCTCTGATGCCTGATGCCATGCGGCTCCCCAGGGGCCGTGGTAGACGTGCAGGCTGCAGTACCTCTGGCGAGGCTGATGGTGTTCTGGGAGCCACATTTTCAAAAGCTACGGAGAGAAATGATTTGGAATGCTTTTGCTGGGTGACCTCCCTCTCCCACTCCAGGATATAAATACTGATGGCTTCTGGAATCTCTGACTATGAAAGGAACAGAGGAAATTGAGGGGAAACCGGTCACCTTGGTTTCGGTTTAAAACCAAGCAGGGCATATCCAAACTTCAGGATGCATTGGGAGCCATTGCGAAGAGTGAAGAAGCCAATCGCGTGTTAATAAAGATCACTATTAATAACAAACCACTGATTAGGAGCCAGCTCCTTAAGGAGTTCCCTTTGCTAGTATTAGGCAAACTGAATCCTGTGACTCGGGGGATTGTTTCACTGTAAAAAATGCTGGAGCATCTCCTAAGCATTAGGAGCTGTCTGGTTACATTTCAGGGTGTGCGTGTGTGTGTGCGTACGGAGCCCTGCTGGTTTGTGAGAGAGTAGATGTTTTCTTTAAATTGGCACAACAGTTGTATAGATTGATGGGGTACCATGTGATTTTCTGGTACATGTATCCAGTGTGTGCTGTTCAAATCAGGATATGCAATCTTTCTTCTTAAAGATTTATCATCTCTTTTAGGTGAGAACAGTCAAAAATCCTTTTTCTACCTTTTTTTGAAATACACAGTATTTCAGATCCCCGTTCTGAGTGATCAATCCACTGTGCGAGAGACACCATAAGTTACTTCTACCTAAGAATAACAGAACTCATCGCCCAAGCTCCCCCTCCCCCATCCCCCCTGCCTTCTCGTAAGCACTGTTCTACTTTCAACTTACGGGTCATGGTGGGAAAAAAAATTAAAGAAAACAAATTAGACAGCATCTGCTATACCCTGTAATGACCCTTGGGAAATACGCCAAATACCCATATTTCTGAGAATTTCTTTAACGTGAGAGAGCTATGCTGGCCCTGCTCAGTGGGGTATGTGCTGTGGTTGGCAAGAACTCACGGAATTGATTTCCTCACCAGACTCGCTGCCCTACAGCCCGTGTTAATTTGTTTAAATAAAGATGGAGTGGGCAGGTGAAAGACATTGATGCCCATAATCAGATTAAATTAGTGAGAGCTAGCAAGAAGGCACGCTGGTTTTTGGAAGTGATAATGGAGAGAGGAGGGAATATCAAATTAGAAAAATGGGAAAAGGGCCCTGATTGGAAAGGAGGATCCAGATGCAGGAAACTCGAGGTCTGGTGGGAAGGCTGCTGTGATAATAGAATCAGGATGCTGCCTTCGTGTGGGGGAGGCCGGCTGAGAAGATACCCTATGTCATTACAAGACACCTTGACAGTACATTCTGCTCATGGCTAACGGAAAACAGCCCCCAAACAAACCTTTCTCTCTCTCTCTCTTGCTTGCTCTAGCAATCTACGGATGAGCCCTCCGAGAAGGACGCCCTGCAGCCAGGCCGGAACCTGGTGGCAGCTGGCTATGCCCTCTATGGCAGTGCCACCATGTTGGTTCTGGCCACGGAGAGTGGTGTCAACTGCTTCATGCTGGACCCGGTGAGCACTCTTGTAGGAGGCCGGTGTGTGGCCGGCTCTGTGTGTGTGTGTGTGTGTGTGTGTGTGTCCAGAAGCAGGCTGAGGTAGGAAATGAGGTCCCTGGAGAGATCGAGGTAGGGTAGGAAGGGGAGGAGTGAGCAACGATGCTGTCCGGAGTCACAGGAATCCCTGCCCCAAGATAAACTCTTTAAAATACTCACTATTCCCAGTGACTCCAAGGCCCGTGCATGTTAGGTGATGCAGGTGCCGGCAGGGCTGGGTGAACCAGAGGAGTCCAGCAACTTTTCCTCCTTGGGAATAGAGGCTCAGTCTTGCAGGGGCTTCCAATGTTCTAAGAAACACTAAGTTAAAGCACAAGTAATGTGTTTATTTGTGTAAGACACACTGCTAGCCGACTCACATTTGTGGACCCAGGGGCCTGTAGTAGGGCTATTTGCCCCATGCCAGATCCATTCCAAGCCTTTCTGCCTGATCAAAAAGCCAGTTTCCCTGAGGATGGGCCCCGCAGGTGAAGAACCAATGTTTCTTCAAAAATATCTCCTACGTGGGTTCTGTGTGTATGCGTGCGAGCCTGCAGTTAACCTTTGCACTTTTCATAAGCCTTTGATAAACTCAAAGGAAATGAGATAAAGGAGGAAGTGAGGGGAACCCTCCAGCGTACCTTACAGAGTAAAGGACCTCGCAGAGAGAGAAGCCAGGGTGCCTTTAAAAGAGGCTCATGGACAGTGTTTTCACAGGTCCACTAATCTGTCCATCATTTATTGAGTCAGTTTAGATGACTAAATAAATAATTTCAACAGGGTGGGTAAGTTAGAGAAGCAAATCTCTTTAAATATTTGGCACAACTAAACCCGCCACTGAAACACCTCCCCCAAACGATAATCACTAATGTACTGGTACATTCTTTATGCATGTAGTCCACGGTGCCAAGGGGGAAAGAGCTGGATTTAGAAATTCCTTTTAATTGTATCAATGCCTTCATAGGATGCTCATAAAACACTTCATGCAGTGGTTTGGGGTATCTTTGAAGAGAACGCCAGGTACAAACTGCAACCTGGGAACCTCCGTGGAGAGCAGGTTCTTGGGGAGCTCGTGGGGCAGCCTATGTGGCAGGCAGTGAAATGACCACAGAGGCTGCATTTGACCGGGGCACTCTCCCAGAGCCGGACTTTCACCTCCTTGGAAACATGAGAACTTCAGTAAATAAAGGCAGGGTAACGGTAAACGGCGCCAGTTAAAATCTCTGAATGAGGTCACTGGGGAGGGAAACAGCAGCACAACCAGAGCAAAGTTCAGTGTGAGCCCAGAATCTGGCTTCTGCAGTCAGGGCTGTGTCTCTCCCGTGTCTTTCCCCTGGCCAGACCCTGGCAGCCTCCCCAGGCATTCTTCAGGGGCTTCCTCTGTGACCTTTGAATCAATAGATGTGTGGAAAAAGAATCGAATCTCTCGTTTCCAAGAAGAGTTTGCATCTGGGCATCTCCAAGAGCAGGTTTCTGTCTCCTGCTGCTGCTTTTTGGCTAGCTCCAAGCACAGGTGATTGTTCCTGCTAAAACCACTGCAACGGCCATACATGTGTCTCCAGCAGGTCTTCGCCTGAACCATGGCTTTGTGCCTCTCGTCGCCATCAGAGGGGGCGCCCCTCCTCCACGCTGTGACCCTAAGCCTGGCCCTAGGACAGGATGCCGGCCACACGCAGCTCTGGAGCTCTGCACACAGCACCTGGTGTTCTTGTGAAGACATTTGTTTCGTTTTGCTGATTCTAAAAAACCACGCTCATATATTTATTGCCAACATTGTTGGAAACACACAAAAAAAAGCATAATGTAATGAATCACAATGATACCTTTCAGTGACCCCTGTTAATTCTAGTTTTCCTTTATCCCTCCCGCCTTTCTATTTTCCACATACTCCATGTCTTTAATAACCAGTCTCTCTTATGGTAAGTAAAGTTTCTGGTCCTCTCTTCGTAACTCCTACCTCAGTAGAGCACCCTCTTTCCCAAAGGAGCAGAGCCTCAATTGTACAAAGAAATCGCCCTTAAAATACTAAAACCCCGAAGACATAAGTAAGCTTAGTGCCGGGCTGTGTGGGAAACTGTATTCTGAGACAAACTTTGCACATCAGTAAGGCAAGAAGTCTAAAGTGCTCAAGCTCAAAGCTCAGGGTTCTACATCATGAACACAGGAAACATGCAAAAGGGACAATTTCACTAACATACAGCTATCAAGTCAAGAGGAGGGCCATGATTCTATGGTCACCGACGCTCCCAACATCTCACCCCCCAAGTGCACCAGGTTGTGTGTAGAAACGCACTCATATCTCCTACTGTTTCTACACACAATTATTCTTTCTTTGATTGCTGTGACTTCAGGCTTTTACAGCCTATGTCTTACAGTTTCTTTCTTGTTTGCTGAGGTCATTTTCAAACTAAGTCAAAATCTCCTTTACCCGTCCATTGACTTGAGTGACATCCACTTTCTCCCTCCTCCTCCTCAATTTCCTTTACCCTCTTTCTCACCCCTTCTTCCCACACACTGTTCACAATTCTTGGGGTGCTTGGCAGAAGTTCCAGTGTCCCGGGATGTCCTGGGATGTGACCACATCCCTCATGTCTCCCAGCTCAGCCCAGCCTAATCCCACCCACTGGTAACTTTGCACCCCTCTCTCCTTATGTCAAAGGCCATTGGGGAGTTCATTCTGGTGGATAGGAACGTGCAGATCAAAAAGAAAGGTAACATCTGCAGCCTTAACGAAGGCTACGCCAAGGACTTTGATCCTGCCATCACTGAATACATCCAGAGGAAGAAGTTTCCTCCGGTAAGTGAGGGGACAGCAGCTGGGGCTGGGCAACGTCAGTGTCCAGGTGTTTGGCACCAGGAACGGTTCCAGGGAATGGGCGTCCCCAGAGAAGAAAAAGGGACCCTTTTCGATTGAGAAGGATGCTGGACTTCATGTGGGACTTAAGTCATGTATCTGTTGAGCACGATGGATCCCAGCGATGAAGGCAGCAGGGGAAGAGGGGAACTGGATTCCCAACTACCCTGAGCCTGTGATTAATGCCCAAAGGGCAGCGTTATTTCAGTCTTCGCCATTTTCTCCTGGCAAAAGAAAATTAGCATAGTAAAGTTAACCAGATGAATGAGTTCCTGCCAAGAGAACATTTCCACTGTTGGGGTCCTTGATCCAGGATAGCACCAGATCCCGGATAGCACCCCAGCACCTGCCATGTTGTGCCTGTCCCTCCAGGACTACATCCGTGACGAATTTCTATCAGTTGGCCCAAAGTGGAGAGTGTCCTTCTCTGTATGTCTCCAAAGAGATTACAAGTTCAGGAATACAAAGAATATCGGCTCTGTGGGGGAGTATCTAATTTCATTACACTCCTGCTTAAAGGCTGTCATGGCTGCTATTTTTTGAGGATGAAACCCACATATTGCTAGCACGGCATCCAGAGCCCTCAGAACTGGCCCCAGAGTTTCTCTCCAGCTTAACGGCTTCTCCTTTCTCTTTGCCCTAATTGTCCTCCCATGCCCAGCCCCTGCATTCGTGCATTCTTGGAGGCCCCATGTCAACAAACTGGCCTTTCTGTGTGGCTAAGTCTTTACTTGGGCAGATTCCTCTTCGTTCCTTCCCAGCTCCTTAGTTTGCCAAAATCCTTTCTCTACCTTCCAGATCCTGCTATTTCAATTTGGGGGGGGTGGGGACTGATACCAGGGATCAAACTCACGACTTCATGCATGCCAGGCAGGCACTTGTGCCACTGAGCTAAATCCCCAGCCCCAGTATTACAATTTTTGTGATGCCTGCTCCAATCCTCTTTGGAACCTCTCCATTTCCCAGGGTATTTTCATTATATTTCTTATAAGCTGTGTGTTTGGAAGTGTAATAGGTGCTCAATGAATGCTGGTGGGATCAAATAAGCATAAGGCATGGTAAGAATGTTCTTTACCTTTGCAAGCCTCACAATGCTGTTGGTAACCCTGCAGGATAATTCAGCTCCCTACGGGGCCCGGTACGTGGGCTCCATGGTGGCTGACGTACACCGCACTCTGGTCTACGGAGGGATCTTTTTATACCCTGCTAACAAGAAAAGCCCCAATGGGAAGGTAAGCACGTGCCTTGAAAAGTGACTGAGAAGGAGTGGATTTCATTTTCAGCCCAGGGAATTTGAGTTCATGGGGAAGAAGAAAGGTTATGACAGCTGTTACGCATTCCAGTTGGTTTCTTGGGATGCCTGTGGCATATTCTTTTCTGGATTCAAGATAAAGCCAGACAATATCAACTAAACATGCAAATGTTCTCTTGAGAGCCTTCTATGGCAAAGGAGAATTAATGGAGTTACGGTCAGAAGGAGGCTAAAAGCGCTTAGTGCTTCCACTGGGTATATGGTTTGGCTTGGACAAAATGAATTCCATTCATAAATAGTCTGGTCTCATTACCAAGACAGCAAATCAAACGTGTGTTGCAAAGAGAGATCTTCTTTGGTTGCTTTCAAAAGGCATAAAATAGAAATAACAAATGGGCCTGACATTTGCTACTTGGAAAATGACACCTTTTAGGGAAGGAAAGAACCCTGGGGAAACCTGGAGCTTTCAGGTAAGCTGCTCCAACAGCTGTGGTGTCCCCAGCAAGCCACGGGGTGGATGGTGGCTTTCTTATACTGACTAAAGGACACCTTTTTCTTCTATGCAAGCATCGGGTACTTCTTTCCCAAGCATTATGTCTGCTTTATTTTTGCAATGGGCAGATTACCTTTTTGGGGGGTGTTATTTTTGGGACAGGGTCTTGTTATGTAGTCCAGGGTGGGATTGAACTCACAATGATCCTCCTGCCTCAGCCTCTCCAGTGCTGAGATTACACCTGGCTTCTATTTTCAACATTCTCGGTAACTTTTTCAGTACTGGGACAAAATACTCAACACCCACAACTTAAAGGAGGAAAGGTTTACTTCAGCTCACAGGTTGTAGAGCCATAGTCAGCTGGCGCTGAGGCAGGGTGGCATGGCGGAGGGGCATTGCAGAGCGAAAGCAGTTCATGGGGTGGCAGGCAGGAGGCGGCATCTTCTTTCTTCTTTCCCTTTTTATTCCACCCAGGCTATAAGCCTATTGGTGCTGCCCACACCCAGGGTGAGCCTTCTCTCTTCAGTAAGTCCGTCACCCATACCCACAACTGTGCTAAATGAGTCAGTGGCCTAATGGTGTCACACACCCAGGATCCAGTCACCTCCCACAGCCCCACCTGTGGGCCCAAGAGGTTTTGGGGGATGTGTAGGTATAAACCATAACATCAAGAGAAGGAATAGGAGCACGAATCCCCTTAAGACAGAGATTGATGTATTGTGGACGTACGGAGTCTGGTCCATACACCCTTCTGTCCATAAGGCCCTTCTGTACCGAAAGCGCCCTTCTGTACATAAGGCATCAGCCTCCTCATACATCTCAGCCATACGATCAGCCCTCTTTGCAGCACTTTTCTTGAATGTCTCAAAAAATTGTACCTTAACACAAATGTTGAAGCACCTCCTGTTTTTTTTTTCTTCTGGTTTTTCCAGTCTGGCACGGACACCTATAAGGAAATAGAGCCAGGAAGCACCTGCGCAAAGCTGTCTGCTCAGTAGGCAGACGGCACGCAAATGCCTATGACAAAAAGTTAATATTTAAAAGCAAATGCCAAGATGTATAATATACTAAATCCCAAGCCCAGAGCCTTAGGAGAATTGTAAAAGGAATGCACACAGAGCTGCAAACAATATTACAGTGTTTGGAGGAGCCAGCCTGCTTTCCAGATGTCTGCAGCCAGACACTACTGTGGGTTTTTTAAAATGCTTTTAGAATAGGCAAAGCTCCATCCAAAACACATACAGAATCACTCATTAGGTCCAATTTCTGTGCTATAAAGAGAAGGGAGCTGTCAGTACCGCCACAATGTCCTTCTGTCCTGAATCCAGGTGGTCTGACTCACATTCGCATCAGGTAATCTATTGCTGGCTGTAGCTTGGTGAAAGGTTTTCACTTAACCAAATGGTTAATCATTTGTCTCAGATACAACCCGGGGTGGGAGGGGGAACTTCTGCAAACTCCTCGAAGGAAAAAGAGGAGGTCAGTTACCTTGGAAATCCCCCCTAGCCCGGCAGGGTTTAGCATAGAACAAGATCCCGCTCCATGTCACACCTTCTCATGTGAGGATGCCGGTCTCGGGCCTTGTTTTCCAGTTGAGACTGCTGTATGAATGTAACCCAATGGCCTTCGTCATGGAGAAGGCAGGGGGATTGGCCACCACGGGCAAGGAAGCTGTATTAGACGTTGTTCCCACTGATATCCACCAGCGAGCACCAGTCATCCTGGGGTCCCCCGACGATGTGAAGGAGTTCCTGGAGATATACAAGAAGCACTCTGCCAAATGAAGGCCTGGTCTTGCTCTCACCCCAGGGAGCGGCCTCCCACAGCACTACCCCATTCCGACTTCGTTCTACGTTCCTAGCCAGAAGACATAAAATGCACGCATGTTTTCACCATCTAGTGCTCTGTAATGCCTGGTGCTACCTAACCCGAATGTTATCTCAATAATGTTACTGGTGGGAAAGATCTATTTTGAGCAGAGGGAGGAGAAATAAACATAGTCTGCCTTTAAAAAAAAAAAAGGATTCATTGTTTTGCATCAAATAATAATAATGATAATAACAATTCATCACTATCTTCACAACAGTCTTCTGAATTGAGTACTATCTGTAATCTATTTTAAAGGCAATGAAATGAAGAACTGAGAGTTGAAGGAATCTGCCTGAGGTCTCCAGCCAATGAGTGGCAGAGATGGGATTTGAATCCAGGCATTCTGGCCACTGAACTCTGACCTAATGCATCACTTCCCCGGCACGTTGTCCCATTCAGATAATGAGGCTGTGCCCACCCCTCACCAGGGATGGAAGCGTTTTCTTCATTAATGGTGAAAGCTGTGGACCGCTCAGCCTCCCAACCATAGCAGGAGCCATCTGAGTCACAGCTGAGAGTTCACATTACTATGGGATGGTAATTTTTCTAAAAGCACAGACTATTGTTGAACTAATAAGGCCTAATGCCCTAGGGTCTCATTACCATAAGGAAAATGATTCATTGTAAAAAATCAGATTTAAGGAAACACAGTGCCTGGTAAGGAGGTATCTTCCTCACTAAGTTCCCTCCATAAACACTGTATTCTTTAGCTAATTTTGTTTCTTTCCTAGACCAGAAGGTCAAGATGATGGCAAGTTTTATCAGGTGTTAAAGTAACATTTATGGCCTTTTTGGAGCTCTAGATTTAAAAATGTGTATGAAAAAAAATACATCTTCAGTTTTTAACTTAAAACAGGTGTTTGTGTAAACCCTGACCCTTTCTCCCCAAACACCCACCATGAATTCGCATTGTTCCAACAGGAAACTTAGCTGGATCCTAGTGTTGTGTTTGGTTTTGTCCACCAACTGGAACCATATCCCAGCATTGCCCCCACTCAACTCACTTTCCCAGGAAAATCCCCACTCACAAAACTCTTGATTTTTAACCTTCTCGTGGCTCGGGTAGCTTCTGATTCTCAAAGCATGAAAGGAGACACTCCCGATACTGGCATGGCTCTTGGGGTTCCTAGGGGAGAAGGACCGCTAGGATGAGAATATGAAGCGATGAAGACTGGAGTCAGGTGGAGTCCTCTCTCTCCAGATGGAAGGAAAGGTAGTGTCCCTCACCGTAGGGGCATTTATTTATACACTTTGCAAATTACGGTCACGTGACACCCCCTTATCCTAGCAACCCACTGTTCAGATTGTCTTGGGGCTAGGTGTTCTCTGGGCTGAGGCGGCTTCTCCATGAGGTTTGCCACAAGTGCTCTTTGTTCTCGGGGCAGCCATGCCCCAGCCCTGCATGTGTGATCTTTTCTAACTTCAGCAGTTTCCCTATGAGATGAATTATCTGGGAGCCTCTTCCTAGGGTTGAGACAAACTCAGGGTAAGAATAATACACCCTGAAACTTGGGCAGTGATGAAACAAGCAAAATAACAAGAGACCCATTTCCACCACTTTCGTTTGTCTGATCCACGTGATGTCTTTTGGCTGAGAGATGAGCTCATTTAATGCAAGGCTCTCAGTTAATGTTTATTTTCATGCTACTGTGGATCCAGCCAAGTCTCCTCTGTCTGCTGCCTGAGAAAGACAATCACAGATCCACAGAAACGGCAGCAACTGATTCACTCCGATGATTCTTAGACTCTCAGAGTTGGATTTGACCTTGGAGATTCTTGGATGCTGCCCTTGGACAAAGGAGGGGGAAAGGATCCCACCCACTGAGTATCACGTCGGGATGCATAGAAACTCAGGCTCGCTGTCATGCTGCAGAACTTTTCCACCCCTAATCAAACATTTAACGTTCCTTCAGCAAAGGAAAACCTCCCCCTCCGACCACACGCCTGATTGACCGCCTGCGATTTTCTATTGAATTCCTCAATATCAGTAATTTGTAAAGAGACCCCGTTGCTTCCCTTTCTCACCCACAGGTCTGAGTTTGCTCGTGGAGCTTCGTGGGTGTACCACTCACCTTCCCAGTCAAGGCCATACATGGCCTTAAACCTAAACTCTAAGTATGTTAAGGCAAGGTAGCGAACGCACGTCTCCACAATAGTACACTTGTGTCCTTCACTTCTGGCTTGACCTGGAGCCACCATGAGCAAGTTAGACACAATTTATGCCACAAGGCACCTGATGAAAGAACATCCGGACTAGGATGGAATGGGAAAGCCTGAGCACCATTGGTTCCCAAAGCCCCCAGCATGACTGTCGCCTGTTCCCCAACTCCAGAATTGGGAATAATTTCAAGATCCTTGTGATGGGTTAAATGGTACCCCCCACCCACCCAAAGACATACCCATATCCAAATCTCTGGGACTTGTGAATGTGACCTTATTCTTTGCAGATATAATTAAATTAAGAATTTTGAGATGAGATCATCCTAGATTACTATGTGGCTCTTAAATTCAAAAAATGACCTTAAAAGAGACACACAGAAGAGAAAACAGTGTAAAGATGAAGGCAGAGATTAGAGTGATGTGGCCACAAGCCAAGGCACTGAGGGATGCTACCTGGAACTGGAAGAGGTAAAATATATCTTCTTCTAGGGCCTTCAGAGGGTATATGCCTTGTGGCTTCCTTCATCTGGGTTTTAGTTTCCAGAATGGTTTGAGAATATATTTCTGTTGTTTTAAACCACCTGGTTGGTGGCAGCTCTAGGAAACATCTTCTAGCCATGTCCCCCAAGGGGTCCAATTCAGGGGCCCCCATGCAGCAGATCCAGCAGATACTCTTCCTTTGCACAGTCATTCTCACCAAATAAGTGTCACACACAGGCTTCTGACTGCACCCTTCAGGAATCTGAAGGATTAAACTCAAACTGGTTCTGCTCTTTTGGTTTCCCTGAAGTCCTGGAACATCAGGGCTCCCCATGACTCCACAAGCTAGCGGAGAGGTGGGATGTTGATAAAGCAGGACTCGGCTGAAAGTCCCAAGAGCTGCAGGAAAGCAGTTGGCCCCAGCAGCTAATGGAGATGGTTTACACTGCAGTTGGGGTAACCTGAGCTCAAGGCTTTCCTTCTGCCCTTTATCGGCTGTGTGAGGCTGATGGAGAGAAGCCACATGCTCACCGAATCATCTCTTCCTGGACCTCCATGGAGACTACTTGTTCCAGCCACCCTCGAGTGTCGGTGGGGGCCAGTGAGGAGGATACGGAGATGCCATGCCCCGCTTCTGGGTTGACCATCAATCCATAGCAAATTTTCCTGTTTCTCCCCTTTCTTGCCACCTCCAAAGCTGTGCGTTCTAATGACAACGTGAAAACACAGAAGCAGCCTGGATGCCTGGGCCGCCGAGCTCTAATGGGAAGGTGAAATCAATCTTTGTTCGACTAAGCTACTGGGGCTTGGGGCTCCTTCCTGTAGTAACACAGGCCTAGGCTGAAGGCTGAAGCTTAAGCCTGCTGATGCGTTGTTCTTTTATTTTTATCTTCTCAGAGCCTCAATTCCATCCTTTGAAAAATTTTTATCGTAATATCCTAATGTTGTTGATCACAATACCTGTTGTGGTCAAGACCAGTTTCACTGTAAGAAACAAAACCCCACCCACTCTGGCTAAATCAGAAAGGTGATTTGCTGGAGCAAGGCAAGGAGACCCCATGAACCCAGTATTCACTGCTTCCTGTCCCGCAGGACCCATCCCTCTCAGTTCACTGGGCTCTCTATCTCTGTCCCACCCCTAAGTTCCTGGAGAAAAAATTCCGACTGGTTCAGCTGTGTCGAGCCTCTGCCCAGTCAGAGACCAGAGGCACAGAATGTACATGTGGCCTTGTTTTCCTCTTGTAAACAGAGTGTCTTTTCCTCTGAGATCCGGATCACAGACCGAGCCCAGCATGTCAGCAGCAATGCTGAGGTTCGCGAAGGAGCACACGTCGGGAGGATGCCCGGAAAGCACATTAGCGTTTTCCCCACAAAGAATGGTGGCCCTGCGACACCCTAGATTTCCATCTCTAGACCTCTAAGAGCCAGGCTTTCTTTATTGTTCAGGGATTCATGGGTCCTGATCCATTTCGACCCAGATCTGTAAGCATCTTTCACCAAGCACAGCCGGCTCATAAATAGCTTCGGGGTCACCGATGTGTTAATGTCACCGCAATCACTGCGGAGAGCCCAGTCTCCCTTCCTCCGGGCTGTCACCATGGCTGCTCTATGAGTTTCCACTTTGATCCGGGCCCTGAAAGAACTTTGGCATTTGCCGAAAGGTCAGCAGCTGCAATTTCGGGCCATGTGAGTAACTTGAACTTGTAACATTTAAATGTAACTTCAAAGGGCTTGTGAGCATTACGGGGGCTGGCGTCTGCCTTGGCTGGGTGGTAGTGGTGGGGGGGGTCTCTCAGGCCCCTTTCCTGCTTACCCACGACCTTAGCCAATACTTTCAGGTCAGACTTCCTGACCTGAAAAGGACCCAGGTGCCTCACTCTCAACACCCCGGGCAGTCAGCAGCCAGGGACCCTCCGGCTATCTGTGCTGACACCCTGGCTCTTTGGTTTGCCTTTCTGTCTCACTATAAATTGTCAGGAACAGCTAGCTATGTTAATCAAATGCAAGAAAAAGAAAGCCTGGAATGGCCCTGAATGTGAAAATACACTCGGTACTGTATCTGGAGTAATTAGAAGAATATGACAGCCACAGTGAACCCATCTCACACCCATACGGACGGCTGCTGGAAGAAAGAAAAGAACCAGCCCTGGCAAGAATTCATAACACTGGGATCTTTGTTCGCTGCTGGTGCGGATGAAAAATGGTACAAAATGGTGCGGAAAATGATGTGGCCGCTCCTCAAGAAATTAAACAGAATCACCATGCAGGCCAGCGATTCAACTTCCAGATGCATATACCTCAGAGAGGGGCAACAGGGACTCAAACAGCTGTTGCATAACTGCTTATTCAAAATAGCCAAAAAGAAGAAGCAACCCAAGTGTCCCCTGCCAGATGAACGGATGGATAAACAAAGTGATATCTATAACATTCAGCCTTAAAGAGATGAGAAATACTGCCAGAGGCTACATCATAGGTGACCACCAGAGATACTCTGTTCAGTAAAGTAAGGAAATCACAAAAGACAAATAATCTAGGTCCCCACCCATGCAAGGGACCTCAAGTAGCCAAATCCATCCAGACAGGAGCTGGACTAGTGGGTCCAGGAGCGGGAAGTGGGGGGATGGGAGTTTGTGTTCAGTGGGTACCAAATTTCAATTTTAGAAGATGAAGTTTCGAAGATGGAGGATGCTGACTGATGCATCTGATGTAAATGTGCTTAATGTCACCGAACCATGTGCTTAAAAATGGCTAAAATAATAAAAAGAATTGCTGAAAAATGACATGAAATACACACAAAACATAGCCTCAATTGTTTAGCGTTAGATTGTAACTTCATTTCAATTTAAATTGTTTCTTTTCTTTCCTTCTTTCTGGTTTGTTTTGTTTTGTTTTGTTTTGTTTTGTTTTGCTTTGAGGCAGGGTATTATTCTGTAACTCAGGCTGGCCTTGAACTCACTGTGTAGTCCAGGCTGGCCTCAAACTCAAAGCAATTCTCCTGCCTCAGCCTCCCAAGTACTGGGATTACAGGCATGGGCCACCACACCCAGCATAAATTTATTAATTTATTAAAAGACCTATTGTCTTTTAATAAATGTAATAAAAATAAACATAAAAGGAAAACTGCTATAGAAATTTTTAATTTTTTCTGCTTAACTCCTAGTAAGCCAATATGATATGTGAAGTGTCTATGACCTACTTTGCATTTTGTTTTACTGCAAAAGTGACTTTTAAAATGTACAGTTCTATGAATTTTAACACATCATACAGATTTAAGTAGCTGCATCCAAAATCAGGATAAAGAACTGCCCACATTCTGTAGAAATCTCCCCTATCCTAGCCATCTCCACACCCTTACCCCTCAGCAGCCATGAAGTTATTCTCTCACGCCATGAGCTGATCTTTCTGAGAATAGTATATACCTGAAATCCTGTAACAGATCATCTTTGGAGATGGGTTTCTTTCACTCACTGAAATTCACAAGGCAATCAATCGCTTGTTCCTTTTCATTGCTGAAAGATATCTGTCTGTGGTTTTACCAACCTGTGGCCCATTCATTTGAGGAACATTTAGTTGTTGGCAGTTTCTGACAACTGTAAGCAGAGCTGATGTCAATAAATATCCATGGGTGGATTTTTGCGGGAATATGCGATTTCTCCAGGGCGGCTATGACAGGCCCCTCTGAGGAGCACTGTCAGTCACCTGGAAACTCTCTTGCTCAGATGGTGCTAGACAGACGAGGAAACCTCCAAACCAGTCAACAGGCTGCTCTCTGCATCCTGCAGTCACTTCCTGGCTCCAATCTCAAAAATTCAGATATTCAGAGCACTTTGTGCCCACAGGATGTCAAGAAGGGGAGCAAAAGCCAGCAGACCCAGTTTTGGGTCCCTAATTGGATCTTTGATGAGCTGAAAGAATGCCATAGTTGTGGCCCAACAAACTCAAGATCTATAAGAAAAATAAAACCCTGCGTGTATAAACTGCTCTGAATTTTTTTATTACAGCTGAGCACCGTCTAATTGAAGTGTCAAAGGAGGGTTGAACTACCACATTGAAGAGCAATGTTCAAAGTTTTAATTGTCTAGGTATGCACATTAATGACAGGTACATGAAAAGTGAAACAGATTGCTAGCAAAGTATCATTTTAATCCTCAAGAGCGCTCTAGAAGGTAGATGCTTTCTTGTTATTTGCATTTGTGGGCAAAGAAACAGCCTGCTAGGGGTTTGGCAACTTTGCCACATTGCCAACAAACAGATAATTCGCTTGAGACTGGGAACCAGCTCTGTCTGCTCCTAGAGAAATGCTTCGGCCACCGCACACAGACCACCCGGGACCTGGCCACCGTGTACACCCTCACTGCCTCTCACAGAAGCTGTCCTAGGGGGTCAGCTGGTGGGGAGGACTTGGTTTTGTTTTTTCACATGTATTCAGGGTTTGATTTTTTTTTCCCCCTTAGTGCCATATAGATCTCACCTTTATTTTTTTTTTATTTAAAAGAGAATAAAACAAAAGGGGGCAGTACAGAGCAGATCAGAAGAGGACAACATAGGCAACACAGTACTTTACATTAAGTCAACTGGACATCAACAGTATCTAACACCATATCTCTTACTCTGCTATAGTTGAGCATAGTTTCAATTACAATAATATCAAACATAACACAATAGTATAA